>AYEL01046605.1:0-14056 GCA_000484575.1 Olivierus martensii
TATAATCTTTTCAATTAAATCACTGGCACAGCCAGTGATTTCATATTCGTAATGGACAAGATTGAAGATTTTACAAATTTTGACAACAGTTAAAATTTTATGATGATAGTTCGATTACCATAATTATCTATAACAAGTGCGATATTTTTCTTGAATAGAACATCGTAACCACATTTAGTCACTTTGGAAACTGAAAGTAAATTAGTGCGAAGATCTGGCACATGTAGCACATCTTTGAGTGTCACTTTATGTTTAACATTGTTGTTTGTAGATACAGAAAGTTCCACAGAGCCGATTGCAGTAATAGGCGTTGTTTGATGATTTGCGAGATTTAATGTATGCTGAGATTCAGTATAGAACTTAAAATCTTGGAGAGATGAACACATATGGGAAGTAGCACCACTGTCAATGCACCATTTCTGCTGAGGTTGATTAATAAGAAAACTTGTTATTTCGTCTAGATGTGACTGTTCAAATGTGGAATAGGTGCAATCTGAGGTAACAAAAGAAGTATTCTCCTGCCTTTTAATGATATTAGGTTTGTTTGTTTTACGAGTGTGACATTCCTCAACAGTATGACCAAAGTGATGCAATAATTACATTGAGGACGTTTTGGTTTTGTGCCAAAATTGCCTTTATTATTAGGTTTAAAAGATTGGTTAGACAGTCCTTTATTATTTCTTCCTTTAACAAAGAATGCATTTGTGCAAGTTTTCTCTCTTCTAGCGTCATGCTCTTTGAATATTTTTACCTTTAACTGTTCGGGTGATGGGAATGTGTCGCAGGTTTCTATGGCACATCGGAAATTCTCAAAAGTGTTGGGAAGGCTGTATAAGAGGATAATAGTCAATAGATCTTTATTAATGTCTAATTCCATTTCCTGCAGCTTATCGACTGTATCAAAAAGTTTCTGATGTATTTTCGCATGTCATCTCCATCAGTCATTTTATTTAGTATGAGACGTTTTAGTAGAGAGGCCTTTTTGGCTGGACTTTTTGATTGATATATGGACTTTAATTTGAGCCAAATATCTCTTGAAGTTGAGCAATTTTTTATTTGTTTCAATTCAGAGGCACTAATAGATAAAATTAGGTTGGATTTGGCTTTTAGATCTGCAGAATTCCATGCCGATACTGCTGTTGTAGAATCTGCGTCCTCTAAGATAATTTCAGGCTTAGGTATTGCACTGGAAACATAGCCCCGATTATCATTCTTTATGAACAGTGCTTTTCTTTATGAACAGTGCAGTTCTTTATGAACTTGCATTTTCCAAGTATCATAATTGTCCTTGTTTAAAGGTTCGATATGTACAATGTTAGCCATTCTCGAAATGATGGAAAATAGCAATCACTTCGATAATTAATAATTTTTAAAAAGAAATAGGCAAACAGTAACGTTTTTGCTGTATCCGAAGTTATGTGGAAAATGGCAAGCACGAGGTCAGTGAGAACTAACACTTGAGAAATTGTTAAATGTTCTCTTTGATGAAAAATAAATGTTGAAACTAGTTTCAGTGAAGATTTGCTTACCTCAGATCTTGTGTGGGCCCATAACATGTTATTTTTGGCAGTGGATAGAATTGGATCTAAAAGTAACGACCGTACCACACACAGGCAGGCAACAGAAGAGGAATTTTATTTATATTATTAGTCAGTGACTGGATACAAAGGTTAAAAATGTGAATAAGATTACATAAGGTGTCTTAGTGGAAAAAATTAGCACTAACAAAATAGTAAAAATGTTTGTATTTATAACTAACAGAAATATTAAATCCAATATAAATACACTTAAATTTTTTTGTGCTATTTATGATGATGATAAAGATTATGGAAAGAAGCAACTGTTGCCAATAATATGGAAAGATTGGATAATATAAAATAGTGGCATATTCATAAATATAGATTGATTTAATTTATTAATCAGGTGATGCAGATAATTTTCCCAGCATGGAATTTCTTTTTCTTAACATTGTAATTAAATTATAGTATATATATACATATTTTGTATACATTTCAGTTGCATTTCATCTGCTTTATATATGTTACAGTTAATTATTAATTAATAAATTTTTTAATACATAAATATCTATATATTTTCTTTTTATATTGTAAATAACATCTTGCATTATACAAGTATGTTATTTTATAATTTTATTCTTTGCGTGTACAGATAGTCCTTGACTTAAAATGGAGTTTAGTTCCAAGAATTTTGAATTTTGCCATTAAAAGTTGAAAATGCCCAAAATTTATGGATTGCTCACTACCAATATTTATTATTTCACTTCACTTTATCATAATAAATTTAACACAAAAATATAAGAATCATATACAAAAAGGATACTTTCCATTTATCAGACCATTAAGTCAGGGAATTGAGTCCAGATTAATTACATTGACTAATAACAGAATTCATCAATGATATTGCCATCATAAAATCAAGATAGTCATAAGTTGAGGATTACCTGTATAGCAATATGATAATTTACCAAGAATACTTTGCTTTTATTAAAATTCTATGATTCTATCAAGCTTGTTTTGTCTTACAATTATTGATTAAAATTTTAAGATATATTATTATTTATTATTAAAAAATAACAGCATAGCAGAAATACAATGTTTGTAAATTCATTTTTATCTACTTTTATGATTATGTAATTGAATTATAATAGACTAGTACATTAAGCAGTATCATAAATACACCAAAAATTTATTTAGGAATGTTTTCAATAGGATAGATATCATCTGCTTTCTGTTGAGAAGAATAGCTTAACTGAACTATATCAAAGTTCAAAGAATTCACGCTTTTGTTTTTAAAATAATACTTGCATATGCTCGTTTTTTATAATTTAGAGTATAAAT
Source organism: Olivierus martensii (assembly GCA_000484575.1). NCBI lineage: Eukaryota > Metazoa > Arthropoda > Arachnida > Scorpiones > Buthidae > Olivierus > Olivierus martensii. Next base: position 2,859 of record AYEL01046605.1, read on the forward strand.
TTATATAATATACATAATTACTATAAATTAAGTCTTTCTTTACATAAAATGTGTAATTTAATCATGAGTGTTTAATTGTTTATTTCCATGCTGTTGAAATAGTTTTGCAATTTTTATTATTTATAATAAAAATAGCAAAGTAAATGAGTTTTTGTGTATTTATGATACTGCTTAATGTGCTAGTTATAATAAATTAAAACTAGCATGTTATAATTTGAAATATAATGTATATTTGTATAAGTTGAACAGGTCTTTTTTTCTTTAGATGATTTCATTGATTCTGTTTTTGTTGCAGATAATAACAACAGGATCATACCAAAACAAGGAACTATGCAATTTTTTTTATATATTAATTACACAACTATTCCTTGCCTATGCAAAACCCATAAACACACAAACCATACATGTATTGACACATTAAATTGTGAAAATAAGTCCAAATAATCCTATCAAGCCAAACTTTTGAAATAACTGCCAAATTAATAATAATTTTTAATTTATGCTACGGTGCCACCATCTGTTGGATTAATAATAATTTATTTAAATTCAGGCTAAGGTAGTGCCAGCTGTTATTGATTTATGATTAATAAGTATATATTGATGAACATTGAAATTATCATATTGAAATGTTGATTTATGATTAATAAATATATATTAAAATGAAAGACTAATATATAAATTTTAAATATATTTAAAGATTATAATTTTAATTATTGTTTCAGAAATTTATTTTGATAATATAATTTAATAATTTCATTGTTATAAAAACTAATTATTGATTCTAAATAAATACTATATTTTCTTGATTGTAAGCTGATATTTTTTCCAATTTTTCCATTAATCAAAAATGTGTATAAATTCAATTTATAATTCTTAAGAAATCACTAATGGAAAGTAGTGTTTAAGACATAATTTTCTACTTTCTCATAATTCAAAGTATAGAGATGAAATTATTTGAATTTTTATTGTAAATCTACAGTAGAATAAAATTACAATATTAATTCAAATATAAGACAAATTTAAAATTAATTAATTACAAAAAAAATCAAGTTATAAGAAAATCTTCTTCCACCATCTTTCATTGGTCTGACACATTGTTTAATTGTTATGTAGATTTACACTTCATTTCTATTTGATTTTCTTGTTATCGTTAAATTCAATTTGAAACTGTGATTGACATTTGAGTGGTAATTATGAAAGTAGTCTTAAGTCATTTGAGACAGCTTTGAAAACAAAAGTTTTTACTATTATTAAAATTTTATCCAAATAATCCTATCACAAGCCAAACTTCCCCTAGCGGTTTATTTTTGAAATAACTGCCAAATTAATAATTATTTTTTAATTTATGCTATCGTACCACTATCTATTGGATTAAAAATGTTGATTTATGATTGGTAAAATGTTATGATTACAAAAAAGATTTACTTTGCAAGAGTAAATATACTTTTCATTTTATGATGATAAAATAATTCTATTGGGAGTTGCCACTCAAACAGAATAATAAAATTCCCTGACTTTTCCAGGTTATTTTATAAAAAATTATAGTCCTTTTCGATATTAGCATAACAGATAAATATTAATTTGCAAAATAGTTAAAACTAAAGAATAGGTAAGGAAACAAGTTCAACATTAATCATTTAAAACAGATTTGGTTAATCTACAGTCTGTTGCAGTCTGCAAGATGATTTATATATTGACAAGTATCTTTTTTTATAATGAAAAAAGCCTTTTTTTCTACAATTTAGAGCTGATTTTTAATAACCCTTTATGTAATTTGATACCTCCTTATCAAAATTATGTAAATAAGCAAATATAAAATAACACATTACATAAAACAAAAATATTGTTTTATATAGCGTGTGGCTGCAAAGAAGTGGAAAATCTCCAGGTGGCTCTGTTCTGGTTTTTGAAATCATATTTTTTGAAGAAAATTACTAAATGAAATAAAAATTTATAATTTATGTTTTGTACAGATTTTAGTTATTTTAGATTTTTTTTTATTTGGTAGGTTGGTGTATATTTTATTTTGTTGTATTTTTTGCAGTTCCATAAATATATAAATAAACTGAAAAAATTTAAAATAAAATAGTAAAAAATATTTATATCTAATTATATTTTGTTTTTTGTTTTTGGCGAAAATTCGAAAACTGGTTTTTTCAAAAGTCGGTTTTTGTATAAATCGTACTAGGCAGTATATCAAAGCAAGTTCAGAGGTGTTCGATCAAATGACTGTTGATAATGTATGCAAAATTCGTTTGCCAATTTATTAATATAATTTGCCATTTTTAATAGATACTGCATGATCACAGAAATTAAATCTTCATCTGATAGCATTAAAGTACTCAGATGTCCTCACAACATCAGTGAATGTCTACATGCATTCAGTTCATTTAGATGTGGACGACAAGGCGAATTTTATACTGAATGCCAAAGAAACTCTACCGATTTCATTTTCTACCTTCATTCGCTGTATGTATATGCATCTTTAAACGCTTCTTATGCTATATGCTTGAAGCAAAAGTATACAGTACATAATGTCCATCAAATCTGACACATGAAAGTTGTAAAATTAAAGTCAGCACAAGCCACAGCAGGAATACCATTACTTCATCATAATACATTTCCACAGTATGCGATGCTATTTGCCTGATTGCTTAAAAGTGAAATATATTTTTACCAAAATCACCTGATTGCATGGATGCTAAGTCAATGATTTTGCTTTGATCAAAGCAGGTTTTGTAAGCTCGACCTTGATGAAAGCATTTAGGGACACAAAGAGTTTCACATAATAATCTCTTTCACAGAACAACGAACCGCTGCAACATCATTTTTGATGCTAAAAATCGCTCAACTATTGCAAGCTGAATCTAAACATATAATTTCAGAAAAAATTTTCCTTAATTTTTCCAGGTTTCAGTTTCCCAGATTCAGAACAGCAGTTTCCCTGATTTTTCCATAACATTTTGACCCAATTTTCATTTTCTCTGACTTTTCCCAGTTTTCCAGTTGAGTGGCAACCCTATTCTATTTTATTATAAATTAGATAATGACATATTTTCTATGATCATAGAAAAATTTTACAAACCCAAATATCAAAATATTTTAAAGCAAAACCTATATGACAGACCAATTTCATAATTACTAGTTCATTTATTAAATTGATTTTATTACTATACTAAATAAATTATTATAAAATATTGTATTTTCCCAAGTAATGATGATGTATGCTGAATTTCCATTTCTAGCAATAAATGTGTGATGGCTGGCTGGTTGTGGTAAAATTAATTTTGTTGTGTTTTAATTTCAAGTTTTTCTTTTTAATTCAATAAATGTAATTAATGTAAAATCAATTATTAAATGTTTTTAAATGTTAAAAAGCCTAATTTTTTTAATATAAGAATCAAATCAACTTAAGAGTCAGATCAAATCAGCTTTCAATGGAGATATACATATACTCACATAAACTTTCAAATTTTTTTATATAACTATTTATATATTATGCAGGAAAAATTAACTCATTTTTCTAGCTACCTGCTGCTGCTTTTTTTCAAGCCAAGATATTCAGCCATATACAGGGATATTGAACATAGTAGATTGAGAGGGTTGTTTTTGGAAGTAGGATTCAGAATTCCTGTAGAGAATTATATTAGTTTAAAAAAAGTTAATTCTAGAATTATCTGTTGAATAATAACTAGACAAAAGATATTGATTGATAGTTTTGAGTTTAACAACACATATGCAAAAATTGCATCAAATATATGGTTTGTAAAATTATAAAATAGATAAATTACACATTAGGACCAAACAAAATAAATAAAACAAGTGCTGTCAAAAGACAAAATAACATTTAAATACAAAAAACTATTATAAAAGGTTATAACTTGTAATGAATAATCAAATATATTCTATGAAAAGAAAACTAAATTAAAAAATCCAAAATATTTGATAATACAAAAAACACAAAAATTGGCTCAAGATTACTAAAGTTAGCTTAATAATGAAAAATTAACTAAAATTTTTTAAAATACAGTGGTACCTCGGTTCACGAACACAAGCCGTTCCTCGACCCTCTTCGTGATCCAAAAAGTTCGTAATCCGAAAAGTTCGTAATGCACCGCCTGATGCACCGCGACGCAGAAATTCTTGACAAGAATCCAGCACAGCGCACCTACATAAGATTCTTGGATTATTGTTGGAATTTCTGTGTCGCGACGTATCAGGCAGCGCGGCGTCGCCTAGCACTGGATTGCATAAGGTAAAGTAAAATTTTACTAAAGTAAAAAATCCAACCCGATGTGGATGTTAGGGTTACGTCGCTTCAGAAAATATCAAGGCTGGATTGCATAAGGTAAAGTAAAAAATCCAACCCGATGTGGATGTTAGGGTTACGTCGCTTCAGAAAATATCAAGTTAATAAATAATAATAAATTTTGATAATTTACATAAAAATATTTTATTATTATTATTGTTATTGAATAATTGTTTTCTTTTCTAAAAAAAATTCATATTTTATTATCACAGTAAAAATTCCATTGGAATATGTCTACGTCACACGGCTCCCAAGAGACCGTTTGAAGTTTCGTTTTCCCTTACATCGTATTTTGTCTAGTTGAGTTGAGTTATCGTATTCAAATCTTTGATTGTATTTTAAAATGAGTGAATCGTCCTAACGATGATGTCATACACCGTTAAGATGACGTGATTTCTAGACGTTAATCGTGTGATTTCAAAGTTTTGATTTTGCTTACGATGAACTTTCTTGATAGACTCAAGTTATTTTTCAGTACAGACTTTAATAATTATTTTTTCGTTATTTTAAATATTATTTTAGTTACTTTTTATCTAATCTTTCTTGATAGACTCAAGTTATTTTTCAGTACAGACTTTAATAATTTTTTTTTCGTTATTTTAAATATTATTTTAGTTACTTTTTAATCTATTTTTAATCATCAATGGGTTAAATATAATAAGTACTTATCTATTACTAGCAAATGAATTAAAATCATCAATGAGTTAAATATAATAAGAATTTATGGATTACTAGCGACTGGATTAAAATAATAACTTATATTACTTCAGTGGTTTTGCTTATTACTTCAATTTCTCCAGCCAAAAAAAAGTTGATTTTTTTTGATGCCGTGTATAAGCAGACCCCCCACTTCAGAAAATTTTTTTTGAGAAAAAAACCTTAGCTTATACACAAGTATATACGGTAAATATTTTGTTCGTTATAAAATACAAATCTCTTCTATGGAGATTTTAAAATATAAATGAACAATGTAAAGGAAAACTGAGTACTTGTAAGATAGCTGCATATATTCTGTATTTAGGTTATTGCTATTGTTTTTTATTTTTTCTCTGAACATATAGAACAAGCATATTAACTATAAAATATGCATTAAATCATAAAAATATTTTATCAGTACTCTTAATTTTTCATGTAATATCGAAATGTAAGCTATTACTGTTGTTTAATCATAAAATATTGTTTAATCAACTTAAGGATTTAAGGATAGTCTGAGAATTTATAATGTAAGCTATTTTGAAGTATATTGTTTTAAAATATTTTTTGTATCAAGTATTTGGGAAAATTAATGATAATCCAAAAAAGTTTGTTTATTTAAAATACATGTATATTTTTATACAAATTCATAAAAGTTCACTGCATTGATATTTTACTATATATAGTTAACTATTATAAATTTTTAATTTTTTTATATTTTTATTAATCTTTATGTAATTAGCAAGAATTTATAGATTTTTTTTTAAATAAATAAATTTAAGAAAATTGATATGAACAAGAATAGAATATTTATTTTTATAGAATATGATATGATCTTATCACTTAAGTATTTAGAATTAAAACCTAAAAAATTTTCAGTTATAATTCATGAATTTTAAATTAATATATGCCAAATGAGTTACCATTAAGTAATGCTTGTTTAATTATTAAAAATGTAATAAAGGTAGTCCTTGACTTATGACAGGGTTTAGTTTGAACCCTGCCATTGAAAGTTAGAGCAGTCATAAGTTGGAAATGTCCAAAATTTATGGATTATCCATTATTAATATTTATTATTACACTACATTTTATCATAATAAATTTAAAAACCACAAAAATATAACAATTAGACACAAAATGAATGCTTTTTTTATATTAGATCATTAGTCAGGGATTTAAATTCTTATATAATACAAACCTTTAAGGGAACTTTAATCCAAATGAACCTAATTATCATGCCTTATTTTAACCGTTGAAATTGTAACGGAAATTTTTAATGATTTGAACAATTTAAACTAATTTTAGCGCCATCTCGAAATTAAATTATTTAATATTTTATTAAATTAATGAGTGGCGCCATCTATTATTTAATAATTAAACTGGAATTTTTAATTAATTTATCTGGAGAAAAAATCCGCCTCAGCCCGGGATCGAACCGGGGATCTTTGGACTACCATTCCAACGTCTTACTGCTAAACCACTGGGTCATGGCGGATTTTTTCTCCAGATAAATTAATTAAAAATTCTAGTTTAATTAATAAATAATAGATGGCATCACTCATTAATTAAATAAAATATTAAATAATGTAATTAGGAGATGGCACTAAAATTAGTTTAAATTGTTCAAATCATTAAAAATTTCCGTTACGATTTCAACGGTTAAAATAAGGCATGATAATTAGGTTCATTTGGATTTAAATTCTTATCAATTGCATTTGCTAATCACAGAATTTATTAATAAAATTGCCATCATAAGTGGAGTGATCATAAGTTAAGGCAGTCATAAGTCAAGGACTACTTGTATATCTGAAATTAAAACAAAATATGTCATAATAAAATAACTTTATCCTTAAGAACTAAATATCATTTATAAAATAAAGTAAATTCTATATAAAATATTTTGCATAGAATTGAAATGTTCAATGTCTCAGGTTTTAATATGAATGCATATTTGGGAAATTTCATAATGGATTATATTGCCATCTCAATTTTCTTAGGAATTAAAAAAAATGAATGTGAAGTTAGATAAAAACTAATAGCAATTCATTTATTATAAAATTCAAGTTTCATTATATTATCAAGCATTTAGGATGAGTACATGAACACAAAATATATTTTTAATTTGCTTTAATTTTTTATAATAATTTTATAATCTATATAAAATAAACTTTGATATTCTTAATTGCTAAACATATTAAAATTAATTGCATATTAGTTTGAATAAGCAATGGAGCAATAGAAAATAAATGTAGTGTATTTTTTTCTGTTTTGTATTTTATTTTCAACAACAGGTTAACTAAATTAATATAACAGCATAATAAAAAAATTAATTTTCTTTTTTTATAATTACAATATTATTTTATTTTATTATTTTCTAAGACTTATTTTATTATTTTAGTTATTATTTTAAACATTTTATATAAAACTATTAGGATGCCAGAATATCAACTCTAGAAAGTGAAATAGATATGTTAGAAAAAGAAGTTGTCTACCTTAGAAATAATCAAAAATTTGGCATCAAGTCTCCTTTACCAGGTTATGATCAATCTTTGGATTCATCTGATAAACAAAATAAAAAGCAGGTGAGGTTTCATTCTGGAACATGAAAATTTCCATTTCATCTAAGGTAACATTTTCATCAGAAAACAATTGTTTTAAATCAATTAAATTAGATTTTTGGTGCAGATTAAAATTGCAAAATTTTCTACTTTAGAAAATGAGCTGATATTTGTGTATAAAATTTATTTAATCTTAATTATAAAAAGTTTAGTTATTCATATTGAAATACTTCTTACTTTAAATATTGAATAAAAGTAAACAATAAGCCAAATAATATGATTTTGTCTTACATATTTGGCTTATTGTTTATGTTTAATTATTCTAATGCTAAAAAAGTAGAATAGAATTTTAAAACAATAAATAAAATATTTGTTGAGTTAATTATAAAAATTCAAGATATACAATACTAAGAGCCAAAGTCTATAGTTTTATTTAAATCTCTTTATAATATAAAATATATTTTTATGATTGTATAAATATCAGGATAATATTAATATCTATACAATCATATCTATGATATCTATACAATCATAAAAATTTCTTGATCAGTGGAAAAATTAAAAAAAGATTATTTTATTGAGAAAAAATTATTTAATATTTAAAAAATGTAAAAACATAATTTCAAACATATGGAAGTTTGCAAAAAAATAAATGTTATCATTGTCATATCTATCCATTTACACACACATTAGTTTGATTCCAGTACAGAATTCAAATATAAAATTTTATTAAAAATTCTGTATTTATTAATAGATTTTTCATAAAATCTATTATACAGGTTCAGATTTATTTAAAATCAGTTTAGTGTAACAGTCTTATAAGTAAAAATGAATACAGGTAGTCCTTAACTTACAACAAAGTTTGATTAAAACCTCATCATAAGTTGGATTTGATGAGAAGTCAGAAATGCCTAAAATTTATAGATTTCTCACTATTAATGTTTACAGGGTCATTATATATTATCTTAATAAACATAAAGATCACAAAACTACAAGAAACAGACAAAAAAAGGACTCTTTCCATATATCAGGCCTTATATAGATTGATTCAGGTATTCGATCCCATGGAATTGCATTGCCAATCACAGAATTTACTGATTACATCACCATCATAAATCAAGACTATTGTAAATTGAGAACTACCAGTATTTGTAACCTAATACAGTGGTACCTCACAATTCAACACTAATCTGCTGCCAAACTAGTGTTAAATTATGGGACAATATTTCTCATATAAGACTATGGAAAGTAGATTAATTCATTTTCGGACTCCCATCGTACTTCCCCTAATGGGGAGATGGGAGAGATACACTATATTATTTTCTTTACTATATGTATTTTACTATTGTATAACACAATAAATTACAAAATTTTATACACAATACACATAATTTATTATTCCTTGGATGTTGGAATGAAGTCTTCTTTATCCCGTTCTACCTTAGAATCTGTGAAACCAGCCTCAACTTGTTTTAAATTCCTCCGTTTGATCTGAGTTAAATCCTGGAGTTTTCTTCTTCAATTCTTTGAAAATTAACCTAGCCTTCTGATAGATCATTGCCTGAGTATTGAATCTCCCTTCATCTGTCTTTCTCTAATCCAAATGAGAAGCAACTTTTCCATTTCTTCATTGATAAAAGATCTATTCTTGTCAGAAATCTTCATTGCTTCAGCAGATACCCTAGCACCCATAATCTTCTCTCTCTGTTGCAAAACGTTGCCACAGTTATCCTAGGAATATCATACATCAACAAATATAAGTCAAAATCTCTTGCTTTAAATGTCAATAATAATATAAAATAGCACTCCAAGCAAGGTATAAGCACGAGATGATTAATAGTGTGCTTATATCTTGCTTAGAGTGCTATTTTATATTATTATATCATACATCTTAACTGTTCTACCTTTCTGCACTTTATCTACAATTTCTTTCTTTGCTATGCTCAATTATGTGTTCTTTCCAGAATTATTCCCTTGGTCAGTTCTCTTTGAACCCATTCTTACATTTCACTCAAAAAAATAACAAATTTTTTACTTTCTGAAAAATGTAGAATAGAAAATTAACACAAACAACACGGGCAAAACAACTATGGATGCACAAATATTTTATTTTCTGAAAAATGCAGAATTAAAAATTAACACAAACAACACTGGCAAACACCAAAGCACTCCAACAAGAACTGATAAATAACAAATGACATCACCCAATTCCATGTAGGGACATATGAGCCATATTGCCAAATTCAAATGTCAAATTGTGGGACATCGAATTGCAAGGTACCATTGTAATTCCAAAAAAAATACATTATCCATATGAAATATGCTGAGAATCATTATTGTAAAAATATTTAAGACTGGTAATATCTAGGTAATACTTTGCTGATAACATAATAGTGCAAGATTAATAAATATTGTAATGCACTTGCATTATTATGTTTCATTTTTTATTTGTTAAATGTTTATTTTCTTTTTCTTTTATTGATTTTCAAATAAGTTTGTGTATTAGAAAAAAGCATATGGATAGCAATATATTATACTATAATCACATAATTATAATCAAGATTATATTTAAAAATGGGTAGAGGATAGGATTTGTTGTTGTCATTATTTTGTTAAGTAAAAATAATAGATTTGCATAATATATTCATTAATTTTTCTTTAAATAAAAATAACAGAATTGCATAATGTATTGATTAATTTAATTATAAAAATATTTAATTCTCATAAGAATTTTTATAGACAAATAATTTTATAAAAATTTCTGATATATTTAATTTGTATAATTAAAAATTTGAGATTTGGTAACTGTTTTGCAAATAAATATTAATGATTTATTCAATATATAATTCATTGATAAATTATAAAATATAGTTAAGGATTACAAAAAGCTGTTTGTAAGCTTTTTATAAAGTACAGTATTGCCTTAATGTTTACTTTTAATATTTAAATAATAGAATTATTTTGATTTTAAAATATTGAAAATTGTTGCCAATTTTTACAGATTTATTCATAATTTCAAAATACAGTGGTATCTTGGTTAACGACGGTAATCCATTCCAGCATTACTGTTGTTAACCAAAACCGTCGTTATCCAAAGCGCGATTCCCCCATAGGATTTAATTGAAAATTGATTAATTCGTTCTGGCTCCTTCCCACAACCATAGTAAATATTAAAAATGCAGATAAAACTCATTTAAAATGTCCTAAAAATATGGAAAATATCATTTATTTATTATATTTGCCACAAAAAAATTAACATTAATAAAATGAATTGTTCATTGAAACAGTTTTTAATTATCAATCTTCACCAGAAGGACGGTTGGGCTCACTTCGGAGATTTTTGACAAACGAACCCGTAAACACTGATTAGCAGCTTATAGATTCAATGATTATCATATAGATAAGATTTGATTTTGCCTTTTGATGGTGAACGAAAAGTGACACTCACCGATTTATTGTCTATATGAACTATAAGATCTCGGACAGACGTTATTTTATTAACACTTGAGTTGAAATTAGGGTTTATACAAAAACCGACTTTTGAAAAAACCAGTTTTCAAATTCCAGTATATTAACACTTGAGTTGAAATTAGGGTTTATACAAAAACCGACTTTTGAAAAAACCAGTTTTCAAATTC
>AYEL01046645.1:0-17898 GCA_000484575.1 Olivierus martensii
GAAGTAAGTTAACTCTTCAACTAAAATATAATACGTTAGCATATAAGAAAATAACGATAAATAAATAATAGAGTGCATAATAAAATAAAAATAGGACAGGTCCAAGTTAACCTCCTCACAAATTTACAGATTGCCTTCTTCCAAACATCAGGGAATTTTCCCTTACAGAAGCATGCATTATATAGCCTATAGAAACCATAAGATCAGGAAGTATTGAGAAAAGGTTTTTATCTACTTCTGAGGTGATTGAATCATGTCCGGGTGCCTTTCTGTTTGCCAAGGCATTCACTATACCATGTATCTTTTCCCGAGAAAAATTTAAATCATCCTCTGCAAAATATGGCTGCTTTCTGCAGCAACGAATCAGCTGATGTGTAGTGCTATCCTGGCTGGGATCATCCACAGGGAAAAAATAATCCATTATAACACCAACTGCCCTATTAGAGCTAAAACACACATTACCATCAGCATCAATTAGAAGAGTAGGAGGCATGGCTCTAGTATCAGAGCTTTTCAGAAAAGTGTATACCTTACATCAGGGTCCCGATTCCCCCCTACATCACAAAACTCTTTCCAAGATCTGGATTCACTTTTAAGAATTTCCTTCTGATAACTTATTTTCGCAAAAAGGTATTCCCGGTGCAAAGAATCCCGAAAAGATTGATTCCGACAAGACTAATACCGCCGATGTAAAATATTAACTAAACGCCTGCTGGTTGTTAGAGTTGGAGTCCACCAAGGGACGGAATGTTTTTTCTTAATGGGTATCGGAATGTTTCTGTTACAGCAGTATTTTATGAGATCCGTGAACAGATTAACTATATAATTAAAGTCATAACCAAATTGTATTTGTTCCAATAATTCGGGTATACCATCTATGTAATCCTGATGAAAAGAATCCCAGTTAGCTCTGTTGATATTTTATCTAGTAGTAGAGTATTCATCAATAAGCAAGGGAGAGCGATCAAATCCAAAATCCAATTGATAGTGTATGTACCTGTGCTGAGATAAGGAGTCATCCCGACTAAGTTCCCATTCTTTACTATACTGAGTAACGGATGTGTTAGACAATTAAATCAATATAACTATCTCGCTGGCGTCCACCAAAGGTGGGCTCCCTATTGTCATTGTGAAATATTAAGTTATGCATCGCAAAAAATCCAGAAATACTTCTTCTCGTCTGTTCTGCAATCTATCTCCCCTTTCATCCTCAGGATTTCCAGAAACATACTCCTATTTTAGTTTGTTATTAGTTTCAGAGATGATTTTTGATTGCTATACAAAAATTTCTTTATCTTTATTTGTAATTTATTTCATTTTAAAATGAAAAATAAAATAAACAAATTTGTTAAAACGACCGTCAAAAACCGCAACAGATGATACCAAGAAGTCAAGTAGTGAGATGCCCCTGTGGTCAGACTAAGTGCCGGTAATTGCGACCCTAGCCTCAGTTGAAATTTAAAAAGGAAACCTTTGAAGCGTTTAAGACCAAACAAAAACAGTTGGATAAAGTTGGAAGCAATACAAATAGAAGAAAAATAAATTTAACATAATTTGAAAACTATAAAAGGTAAAGTTGTGAAACTTACAAACTTTAGTACTTAAGTATACTCCTTTGAAGTAAAACTAAATACAATAATCAAAAATGAAGAAAACCAATAGAAAACTAGGTTTAAGTGGGAGCACAGAAAAGCATGTCTTCTCGGTGGTGTTGTCATATATGAGGCTCACATCAAATGATCAAATAGTTGTCGACACTGAGACATTGTCTCATTGTGGCTCTTAATAATAATTTTGTGCATACGTTGAATATTGAAAGCTTGGATTCAGGGCCAGTGGAAGTGGGTGTGCAGGTTGTACACCGCAAAAAAGCAATAAACATTTTTTTCCGAAAAATGATTGGAAAAAATTATTTTTTTTGAAGTAATTAATATTTTACATTAGGTTATAGAAACAAATTTTTAATTTCCAAAATTAAGAAAATATCACTGGCTTATAAATATTTAATGCAAAAATCGTATTGAAAATTAATAATATAGTTTCAAAAACAAAATAATTTATTGCAGGGTGCGAAATCATTTTCTGCTATCGTTGATTTCTGCACAAAGGCGCCTCATATATTAGCTCCAGCCTTGCTTGGATTTATTTAAAATTTGCAGTTTGTAACCCAGATACTTCAAGAAAGCATGACGAAAACCACACTGATATTAGGGTTTTTAAAGAGGAAGATATGTGAGAAGCACTAAGAATAGTCAAAAAAATTGGAGATTATGTTTTTGATAAATCTGAGAGTAAAAAGGGAAAGGCCATTTTTATATTGGCGATTTAACTTAAAATTTAGATGAGGATAGAGATAAAAATGGGAAAATTTTTCGTACTTTACTTAATTTTTTGTAAGTGAAATGGCATCAATATCCAAAAGCGATATTAAAATGATACTACCCGAGCCAATAGTTCATGGGCAAACAAAACTCCAACTGCTTATTTATATTTTGAAGTAAACTTTCCGAGTTTAAATCTTCAATAATTTTATATATATTTTTTCATTTTGAGCATGTTCTTTTCTAATTAATTGCCTAATTTGTTTTCAGTTTTTCATTCCTTGTATAACTAATGTTTCGTATGAATAAAACCCATTCATACTTAACTGTTTCCCAAAGATATTTAGTATTCTGATATTATGTCTTATTATGACTAATGTTGTGTCTGTGAGAGACACAGCATTAGTCATAATGAGACATAATAGTGGAAGTGACGCAGGGTGTGAGAGACATTAGTCTCTCACACTCTGCGTCACTTCCGAGATTTCTTGCACTCTATTTTCATTACTCCTTTTTGTTGTTGCTCTGACTGCCCTTCAGTGAGGTACACTGAGACTGAAAGGTAATCTTATGCAAAAGTGTAAATATTTCTATATACCATTCAAGTATCACTCTGGTAAAATTCAGGAACTTCTGGTAAAATTTATTACTCTAGAGAGTCTAGACTATAAGAAATTTCATAACATCATAGATACAAAATTGCCATACAATAGAGTAGAAATAAAAACATAAACAACATTTTTGTCTCAATCTAGATCACTTTCCCTACTTTTTTTGCTAAAAGAATGTCTATATTAGACCTACTTATTCATGTCTTATCTTAGAGATGATTTTAAAATAATTGTTTTTATGATCAAGATCAGATGAATAATCTTTACTCATCTGCTTTCCTAGAATTGCGTACTTATTTTAAAATAATTATGTTTAATCAAAATCATATACGTAATCTTATCATCTTTCGTAGACTGCTTATTTTATCAAACGTTTTCAATCAAAATCAGGTGTATGTAATCTTAGTCAAGTGTTCAGATCTACCTATTCAAGTCTTATCTTATCATGGAGTTATTTACTGTATGAAAAATTTTAATCAAAAGCAGCTGTAAGTAATCTTCTTTATTGTAATTGTTTACGGCTTTGTTCAGGAAGTGTATATAAAATCAGTCTTCTCTCAATCTTCTCTACTTTAAAGTACAACTTTAGAACAGACAAAATGCTAGTCGTGTGAAAAAAATAGTTTTACAAAGACAATGGAAAACTTTAACAATTCCAGAGGTATGTAGTATTTTTTGGTTTTACTAGAAAATAAGTGTTAAAATAATTTTTCTATTTAGTTGAAGAAAATCAAGAAGAATGAGAACTGCCTTTAGGGGTAACCCTGACGATTTGATGAAAGAAATCATGTAAATCATTATTATTATTTCAGTTTTATAAAACATAAACTTATTTTTAAAATTAAAGGGCTTATTGGATCGAGACAACCTCGAGATGCCTACAAGTTAATACATTTTACTGTAGAGAAGATATGCAGTTTGTAGAATGGTTATTTTTTCAGCCAACACATATAGAATGCCAGAATATCTCAATGATGAAAGTCGAAGAATAAGGTAAGAAAATAGTTAACAATCCATTGTTTATCTAAAATTAAATAAATAAAAATTATATATATATATTTTTAAAGCAAGCTGAGGGACAACGTACCTGAACTGTGGGATTCGTTAGAGCAGAAATATTATTGGAGAGATATGGGTTATCTCAACTGGCTGTAAGTTTACTTTTTTTTACATATTTATAATATTTTAAAATCCTTTATAAACGTTATATACGTTTTTTTCTTTTAAAGGGAAAAAGTAGCTGACCTCTTTTTCACCTTTTTCACCTTTCTCACCGGAGCTGTTGTCTGCATAACATCAAGATAGTTCCCAACAGCTCAGATGTCAAATCTTTTTACAATGACATCTGAATAAACTATCTGAGATTTATTAGTACAAAGAAGTAATAACGATATCCATTACATTATTTCAACATCGTCATCACATTCTTTAACTGAACTTCGCGACTATTCGTCGAACACCTGGGATAAACAATCCCGGAAATTTATTGACATCCAGAGTTAAGAATTGACCTGACGGTCTCAAATATGACGCGTTATATCGCCGTAGATCGACATATTTATATTAACAAACGGATGTTTAAATTCCTTTCTACATTTCCTTGTTTCTGTTATGGTCTTTAATCCCGACAAAAAAATATATATCGAAGTGGAGAGCAGCAAGGTATAAATATCCCTCGCACGATCTTTCACCCTCTCTGGAATCTCTCCGACTCCGTCCTCGCACGGGGGGCAATTCGTGACCCCACATAATTAATCCTGACTTTAAAGCCCATTATCTAATAGTATAACTTTGACCGTATAAAAATAGCGGATGTTTCAAAATTTCAGGAACTTTCTTGAACAATTTTTTAGAAATTATTTAACTTAGCAGCAAGATCAAGTATAGTAATTGAAAATGATCTCGATGACTTATCAAATTAACCTTTCAACTTTAACCTTTTAAAAATGACGAACGTTCAAACTTCTGAACTTTCCTTGTAACAACTACGAAACTCCTTAAAGGATTTTAATGAATGTAGTTATGCCATTGAAGGTGATTTTGATGACATATATTTCAACATCCTTATCTTTAACTATTCCAAAATAAAGAACATGTTCGAAAAATATGCAAATAACTCTCTACAAAACTTCTTTTTGTATACAATTTTGAATGAACACGATAGTAAAATCTATTATTATAAATTTTTTAAACAAATTTTAATTTTTCTGCCGCTAATAATAACGTTATTAGTACAAATGGGATGATTAAAAACTAATCGACAATCTTTGTTAATTTTTTTTTTTACAAAAGTTCAGAATATGTTTCATTTCGTCATTATATTAAGTATCAAACATCTTCGATGTTTGATACTTAATATAATGACGAAAATATAAAGACAAATATAATGACGAAAATATAATGACAAATATAATGACAAAATATAATGACGAAACATCTTCGATGTTTGCTACTTGATTCACACTTTACGAAATATTTTCTTACCATCTAAGTTTATGTAGACCTACATTATGTTTCATTTCGTCATATTAAGTATCAAACATCGGAGATGTTTGATACTTAATATAATGACGAAAATATAAAGACAAATATAATGACAAAATATAATGATGAAAATATAAAGACAAATATAATGACGAAAATATAATGACGAAACATCTTCGATGTTTGATACTTGATTCACACTTTACGAAATATTTTCTTACCATCTAAGTTTATGTAGACCTACATGATTTTATTTACAAGATGGCGTCCGTTCATAACACATGTCGTAAAACTAAGTCATTTTTTTAAGGTTTTAGATAAATTTTTTTATGGAATTTAGTTTTAATACATTAAAAATAATATGACATCTTCTATTATTTGCTTAATAGAATAAATTCACAAGTTAAAGGAAACGTTAAAAATAAATGAGATTATGTATGATACAAGGAAGTTGGTATGCTTTAAGACAGCTGAATACACACACAAATTTTCTGGCAAATGATGAAATCAGGCAGTTATAGTTTAGTTTCAAATAATTCTTTTGATTAAGAGACCTGATCGGGTCTCTCAAAAGAAGACAAGTAACTAGTAATTATTATTATTTCTATTTTTCTATTCAATTCTAAGATCTATTTTTCGTTTTTCAGAACCAAGAAGAACGTAGGATTAGTATGCAAAATTTTATTTTATTTTATATTTTCTTTTTAAAATATAAGATATATATATTGTTTTTTCTATAGATCCTTCCAAGAAGCTGCTATATCAACAAATAATCAATTGGATCAAAATGCCAAGTAAATATAGAAAAATAAATAAATTTAATCTTATTGACACATTTGTATAATGCATTATCGTTTTCAGAATGAATTGCTTGCACATAGGCGGTCAGAGAGATAGAGAGGTTCGAAGATTTAATATTACAGGCACCGAGAATGTCTTTGAGGGAGACGACACCGACCTCTCTATCGATGATTTCTCTGGCGTATTCGACGAACTTATAAGCTTAATTTATAGCTGAATTTAGCTTATAAGCTTAAAAGGACTTTGAAGAGGACGATACGATCGGGATACAGCTATCTTTGGACGGATTGGTCAGAGTTATATACCACCTGTTCATGCAGGCAGATCAGTTGAAAACCCAGCGACTGTTGGATATTTTAAAAAATTTCGTGCAATCCAACGTCAAGGTTTCCCTCAAAAACATCAAGGTGAAAGTGATTAGAATGAAACATCCGAAAGGAGGAATGGCATCCCGTAAATTGGTTCACACTTCCTTGCATGAGTTTCTCCGTAGAAAAAAGTGTATCGTCACACTGTCCGATCTCTCTGGTCCTCTTACGTGTACTGATGTCTCTCTTTAGCAGTGCTACACTATTGCTGCCGCTTAGTTTTTACCATTAAATATAATTTCTCCTTCTTTCTTCCACGTTAGAGGAAAATTCTTGATTTTTTGATTATCTATTGAGCTCTGTCTCTTTAGGTCTGGGAACTCTTTCAAATATTCTCCATTTTGTGGTCATTGGCTACAGACACCATCTGATCTCTGCACAATTCTATTTTCTCACTAATTTGCCGTGTTCCTTCACTTTTAGATCATCAGGCATTCATTGGTCTGTCAAGACTTTATCCAATTCATTTTCGGTTTGATGCACTTTTCTTGCTAGCGGTAAGGTTTCCAGAGACGTTTTGAAGACAAGCACAATGCCATGTTACTGTCTATTAAAAAGGCCTCTCAGTAATTCTGCTATTGGTCACAGTAGTAACGGTAGAATTGCTCCTCCGGACTGAATCAGAACTCTTTTCTTTATTTTTTCAGTTATTTTTTCTGTCTGCTAAGAAGACCTGTGAATGAATACACATAAAATCTGTATATTTCATCTGTCAGATCAGGACAGTGTTTTCCCACAATGTAACCAGAGTACATTCCAGCTCAAATCCTAACATATCTCCAATACCGCTTTTTGAAAATTCAAATTAAAACGAACCATCTTATTATAATACTGACTCTTCCATTTTCCATCAATTCAAACGACTCGTCGTTCTTTTGTACCGCTCTAGTTATTTCGTTATTATAGCGTCAACCACACAACCAATGTTTTTGATCTTCCTTTTTTCATTTTAATCATTGCAACATTTGTAGCATTTATTTCTTCTTTTGGTTATCTTATTTTGAAATCAGCCAATTCGACTGTTAAATTGCAAAAGACGTAGTGACGGCAAATTCTTTCCTACCGTTTATCATATTCTTTCTTTCTTTGGTAAATGTAAATATACATCTATTTTCTGTAAATGTATAGAATAACCGGTGTGTGTGTGATAGTTATCATTTTTCCCCTGATCGGTACGAACAATAACGGTTAGATGATCCTTTACAATAGCTGCCACAGAATTATTGACAAGTTTAATAAACATAACGATATCGTCATATTTAAAGTCTGTCTGCACAGGTGTAATCTCTTCTCGGTATTTGATGGTCTTATCTTCTTTGAAAAATGCAAAACTGTTTAATTCAGTGGTTACGAGTAGTAAGTGCACTTTCTGGCCCTACAATACTAGCCGGAGAAGTGACGTCACAGGGGTTAGCAGGGAAGTATTCCCGCGGGGGCTATGACGTCACGAGTCTGGATAACTGCGGAAATGACGTCACGTGGGTTAAGACGTTTAGGAATTATGAATGTGTTTTAACCTAAGCATGTGTTTTTAATATTGTAATGTGGACCATGACGAATAGAGTTGGGTTAAGACGTTCCATAATTGTGAATATATTTAAACCTAAGCATGTTTTTTAATATTGTAATAAATTTTTCCAGTTAGGTTTATCGAAATTGTAAAAAATACTTTTATATTAAACCGCAAATTATTGTTTTTTATTTTAAACTCTTTTATATTAAACTTTGAATATTGTAAATAATTATTTTTATGTTTTTTTTTTATTTATTGAAATTGTAAAAAATACTTTATATTAAACTTTGAATTTTGTAAATTGTTGTTTGTTTATTTTATTGTATTAGTAGAAATATTTTATATTAAACCTTTAATATCTGCAAATAACTGTTTTTTTATTTCATAGAAAATATTAATTTTAAACTCTCCAATATAATTGTCAATGTGTAATATTAAAATTTAAATCTTTATATTAAACTACAAAAGAATTGTTAAAAGAATATTCATTCCCTACAAGTCGCCTTTGAGATTAATCAGATTCATATGACTCAACTTGTTTATGAAGTAGTGTAATTAAAACCATATGAGTAGTTTTTATCAAAGCGGTGTCTCTTGTTTATTCTATGAATTGTCTTAATCAAAAACATATGTATGTATACGAGTAATCTTCTTTTCTAGAATTGATGACTCATTTTAAAATAATTGTGTTTAACCAGAATCATCTGTAAGTAATGTTAGACTTATTTATTCTATGAATTGTCTTAATCGAAAGCAGGTCCTAACAAGTTATACTGAGTTGAAGAAAACTGACCCTAATCATTGAACATGTTTGGTTTTTTATATCACAATCGAGAGAAGCGTATTTATGCTTTTTGTGACAGACGTTTAAAAATTGTCAAATAGCAAGAAAGAATTTTTGTGTAGACCATTATTTTACCATAGACATGGACGGTGATTCTGGTGTGACAAAGTACGGTTTCGTAGTTATACGAAAAGACGAAAACATAGCAGGAACTTGTAAATTTTTGTATGATATTTACGAAGAATGTAGTGATGCCTTGAAATTATTTTTTCATAATTATTATAGGCCAGAGTCAAAGAAGAAAGGACTTATTTTTAGTGATTTCCAAAGCGAACTATACTGACGAACAAGATGAATCATCCGCTACCGATAGTTGTAGTGTTAATATCTACAATTATAATTGCCATAGATATATGGCTGATGACGGATATTTATTTGCAACGAAATTTAAGAGATAACAACAGTACAAAATACCGAGAAAATTATCTTACCTTTTCATGACGAGTTTCCAGTTATGTAATTTGTAACGCTACTATATTTAAGTGCAGCCACCATTGGAAGGTCATAGTGGCCATGAAGGGGTGCCTTATAGATTTTAAGTGCTTTGTTCTGTCATCGGAAAAGATAATTTACAGACAACTGAGTTATCTAGCACTGGACGATTACAAAGGCGAGTGTATACAGATTTATACTCTCGGTGTTTATTATAATCAACTGACCAAAGACGAAAACAAGACTGTTAGGTACGCAACACATAAAGTTCACGGACTGCGAATGGCCTACAGACCTCAACAACACGGTGCTACCGGGATTCATTATAAGAAAATAGAAGACGTTCTATTCAGTTTGTACAAACAATATGGAACATTATACTATAAAGGTGGAACCATCAAAAAATTTTTGTTCAAGACTGAAATACCTTGTATTTGCATAGTCATTGAAAGTGAATATGGAGTGAAAATAAGCGATGTTTTTGGTGAAAAATGTCCCAATCACGACACGTTGATGAATCACTGTTCTTTTTGCAATGTTTTCTCGTATAAGAGAGCATTATTTGTAACAAATGATAAACAAAAGACGTAAATAAATGTTTTATTGTTTTATATATAAATAGTAGAGTAAGTTGGGGTAATACAGAATAGTTGGGCAATATTGAATAGCGAGATTGTTGTAATACTACCTGTCGCGGCCAAATGGCATATCGGTACATAGATACCTTCTACTCCATATCGTGTCGTGACAAGTGCAGAACATTCTTGTATTAGTCAAAGAGGAGTTAGGCTTCAGTAGAGATTTGCGTGGTATCGTGATTTCCAAACTTGTGTATCCTATAAAATCATTACCCAAGGTAAGATATATTTTATTTCTAAGATAATTAATATAAGGTAGATATGTTGTATAAACTTTCTAAAAGCATATGTATGACGTAAGTAATGTAATAAGTTTATAGCACCTGGTCAAACTCTGAGCACGGTTGGCGGGTAATATGGAATAGTATACTATACGAAAGCTATTATTGAATGAGGACGACGATGACACTGGAATGGAAGAAGAAGAGGTAATTACAAATGATACTGAGTGCATGTATTGTGATGAAACGTTTGCACATGACAAAGGAGGCGAAATATGGATTCAGTGTCAGATTTGCAATCTGTGGGCTCACAAAGAGTGCTCTGCAGTTGAGGGAAATACCTTCATGTGCGATTACTGCGAAAACAAAGAACTATGAATTCCTGGCTTGTCCAATAAAGCTGTTTTTGGAAACTGGGCTTCGTTATTCTTGTTAGTAAATAAATCGTTGGATAATACGTAATAGTTTTCCATATTACCAACATATGGTGGGTAATATGGAATACCAAATCATAAACATTATCTCGTATACAAAATAAAGAAAGGTTCAACAACTATATCACTTTTAATATAAACTTTAGAACATAATATTAACATCTGTTGGCACAAAGCTAAAATTATATAGTACAGATGCTCCTCTACTTATGATAATCTGATCTTACAATTGCCCTTACAATATTTAAATTTAACTATTTTCATAGTGTATTAGTTAGAAGATACCTTTTCTGTTTTATCAAAAATTTATGGTCGGATGATGGTTTTGTGGTAAAACAATTGCTTACCATTCTGGAGGGTCTAGATTCAATTCTAAGTTATTTTATTACATTGATATTGAGTTCAAATCCAGACTATTTCACCATTAAAAGGATTCGGTCTTCTGTTGTTTACTTTTAATAATAAAATTACCACCATTTTTGCCATTTTCAACTTACAATTTTTTTCAACCTATGATGGGATTATCAAAACATAATTCTATTGTAAGTAAAAAAAGCACTTGTATATCAATTATTGCAATGAAGATTACATAGCCAAAGCCCTACAAATTCAACATTAGATAAAAACAAAGGTTATCATCAATATGCAAGAAATCTCTACCATTTAGATATGGCTTAATGCTCAGATTATGTGGCTTTTTTGTTTATTTTTATTTTCTTTTGAATTTAAGTGATGATGATGATCCTAAAACAAAC
Organism: Olivierus martensii; assembly: GCA_000484575.1. Classification (NCBI taxonomy): domain Eukaryota; kingdom Metazoa; phylum Arthropoda; class Arachnida; order Scorpiones; family Buthidae; genus Olivierus; species Olivierus martensii. The sequence continues at coordinate 11,423 of AYEL01046645.1, forward strand.
TGAAAATGTTCCAGTTTAATTTTCATTTTTCTGCTATTTCTTCTTACCGTTATTTTGATTTAGTATAGCAGAAATTATGAATACAGTAGGTCTTCATTTAATATTGGGATTAGGTTAGAAACAGGCTACTTTACTGAGATTGTAAAGTGACAAATTCAGAATATAAAAATTTATTAATAATGCACTTACTTTATAAAGTTCTACTAATTTATTTTGAGAACGAAGTTCTAATTGAAACTGTTCTTCTGACTGTATCTGCAATTCTTTTACATCTTTAATCTGTTTTGCTAATTGTTCAAGTCTTTTATCCTTTTCTTCAAGTAATTTTTTCATATCTTTTATCTGTTTCTGAGTTGTCTGTAACTAATCAAAAATCATATATTTTATTATTATTAATAAATTACTATAGATACAAAGTATTCAGGTAACCTTTCCCTAAATGAAAAATTTCCAATATGAATTAAAATGATATACAAAACTATATTAAACAATATTTTATAATGCTTTTAATCATGACTGACAACAAAATTTTTACATTACTATATACCTTTGTATATCAAAAATAGCTATTTTGACATCTTTTCAGTAAACAAAAAATAATAAAATTTTAGAATAAAAGTCATATTATAAAGAGGAAATTAGCAATCTTAAAGAACAATAGAATAAAATTACTGAAAATGTAAATCTAAGATTACAAATGCCATATTTAAGAATTATTCTAACAAAGGCTAATAAGAAGTAATAAATGATTTCTTTAATATGTAGAATATGGGAGCTTTTACCCATATGCCTGGAAATTAACGATTTCTCACTAAGGAATTTTTCTAGAGTTTGGAATTTGCCTAAAATTTACCAATTTTTAGCATAACTCTAAAATAAATTTGTAAATTTATTTTGGAGACAAGAATTAATTTTTCAATTATTTTATTTTACAAGAATTAATACTTTTCAGATATAACAAAACTTAAAATCACCACAAAGTAAAATCAGATATGAAATGTATTGATGACAAAAATTTTAGGTTCCTACTCTATTTGTATGGATTTATTTTCATCTTATTAGCCCAATAAATTTGTTTTTATCTATAAAAGATTCTTAATTATAAATTATTAAATATTAAATATAGAATAAACAAATTAAACAATTTTTATGGGTGATTTTCAGTTGCATAAAATGGCCTCCAGGAGCATTGTAATTTTTGGTCACTATCTTCAAACAGTTGCAGCATTGATCATCAAAGTAGGAGAGTAAGTTTTTTGTTTTCATCATATGGTAAGGGATCCAGTCCATCACACTACCACCTCCCAAAAAATTTACTATTATTCCTGAAACACACTGTATATTATTCTACTCTTTTATATGTTTAAAAATAAATTTTAAAATTATAATATCTGATTAATGTTATTATATTTTAATGTAAATATATTATTCATTAGCAATTTGATTATTCTTACTTCATCTCGAGTCTGTTCCAATTCAGACTGTAAGTCAAGAACAAAGCTTGATTTTTCTCGTCTCAGAGTTAATATTTCTTGTCCTTTCTGAGCAACATCTTCATTCAGGGAAGAAATATGTTCATTTAATAATTCCTTCTCTTGCTGTAATCTTTTCACTTGATGCTTAAAAATTTTATATTATAAAAATTATTAAGTATAAAGACAATAAAGAGAAGTTTTAAATCTTTATAAAACTACTTATTGATTTTAATTCTAAAATTTTTATTATAAAGCATTTAACAATAAAAAATGCTAAAATATTAAAAGAAAATTTCATATTTTCAAATATTTTTTTATATCATAATTCATTTAAATTTTGATCTTAAACCCAGTTTTACAATGTCAATTAAATGTGCTGTTAGCCTTATTCATCAATTATGTTTTACAATCAACAGATAAATGCTAACTCATTGTTAGTGATGTCAAAATCAATAGATAAATTAACTGCTGTTCAAGTAACATAATAAATAATTCTATACTAATACACTAGTCAAAATAACTTAATGACTATCAGCACTATGGGTGGAATTTTTTTCATAACTATATAAACACACTAATAAAAACAGTAAACTTAGAAGTGCTTTCGATTTAATATACAAATCCTCTTCAGCTATAGCATATATTAGAAGAACCAAGAGTGTTCTACATAACGCTTACATCATCTTTCAAATATTTTAAAGAACAAGGTTACTATAGTAACAGAATTTCAATAAACATTTATAAGTACAGCTGCACTAACTAAACTTAACCTATAAAAAAAATAAACAGGCTAAATAAAGATAACAACATAAAAAACAAAAATAACAACTGTGAGGACTGCGGGGGCATTGCGCTGGTAAAAGATGTCAGAATGTGGCCATTCCATCACATTTGAATGCACTGATCCATGACACTGAGGTCCAAGATTAAAAATTGACTCGAAAACCAAACTATAAACAAAAATATAAGCGTATTTATTTACATTTAGCAGTTAACATTGAATATAAAAAATTATAAATCACCAACGTGAACGTTCCTGCCTAAGCGTCGAATTTGCCATTTTTGACGTGTAGAACGCAAACAAATGACGTTAATATAGAATCTTTCCTTAACTCACGTTTCGACGTGAAGAACTTTTAGCGACGATTCGAAATGACGCCATGATTTCGTCATTCTAGCGTTCTACGTCATTCTCGTACTGCACGTTTGTATTGCTGAAGCTCTCTATTGAATTCGACAGGATGACACAAAGACTACGTTTGTAAAAGAACAACTTCCTTTATTGGAGAGAGAGTATTTTGTACAAAATTAAGATCCAACAATCATTATCGGAGGACAAATTCCTTAAACAGTAAAGTCCCTCTCATCTTCAAACGCTGAAAAGTTTCCTCTGCTGGGCCACACGGAAAACCCTTTGTATAACAGTTCCCTTTTGGAGCACACGCACTCACGCCACTTTTCTTAACGAATCCTTTTTCTTTCTTTCTTTGGCTTTCTTCGCCGTCGACAAACTCACTTGGCGATGGGCGATCGACTGCTTTTCTTGTTGGACGAGGACCAACAGATCTCCTTGATCTGAAAATCCCGAAACTTCTTCCCTGTCGATCGGCACATAAATCAATCCTTTTCTCCTCCGGGGATAAAGTTTTTCAGCTCGACTTACACCCCGGTTACATTCCTTTTTTCTCTTTCCATCGCACCACCTGCGTGTCATACGAGCCTCTTTACATGATCGTATTTTCTGGGTATTTATTTACTTTTCTCTGTTGCGGAGAACTGAGTATCTCGGGTCAACTGAACGATAAACACATCCGACGATGGTCTGTTCTCTTAAGGTGTCACTCCCGGTTGAATTATGATGAGCAGTTGGGTGACATTCCACAGCAGGCTCGAATTTCATGTGGTTCACATATAATGATGTACATCGTTTATTATTAATTAGTATTTAATTTGTTATTTTCGATTCGGTACATTATTATTTTATCATAATTAAATATTAATGTATCTTTTATTTAATATATTACAAAAATTATTGTAATAACTGCGGAAAATTGACATTTCTGTAGTTATGCAGTCATATGACACACAGCTAATAGTTAAAAACAAGGTGGTGACTATAAGCTGATGCTGTGAGGATCGCGGGGTAGGCGCTGTTAAAATAAGTCGGAATTTGACCGCGTCGTCGCGTTTGGCGCGCGGATCCGTGACGCCGAGATCCAGGATTAGAAATTGACTCGGAAACCAAATTATAAACAAAAATATAAGCGTATTTATTTACAAGAATAAATTAAATTGAAGCTAACATATAATATGAAGCGATTGTCCATACAACAAATTAAAAAATTCTAACTTAAACCTAATTTTACAATGAATATGTTTTTCGGAGAGAGAGAGTGAATTCACCGTAACCTTCCGCATACCTGAGAGAGAGAGATCCTTGTCGATCGTACACTACTTCATGTTGTAGTAGTCCGTACCCAAATCCTAAAAGTCTATTGTCCACTTAATTCACAGTTCACATTTCTTATTTTCCTATCTTTGTTGTACACTACCGTTGAACGCCATCCGTCAATCGGTTGTCGGAGAGATCTTTGTCAATTGTACACCATTTCATGTTGTAGTAGTCCATACACAAATCCTAAATATCTATTGTCCAAAATAAATTGAAGCAAACATATAATATGAAGCGATTGTCCATACAACGAATAAAAAAAAAAATCTTAACTTAAACCCTAATTTTACAATGAATATATTTTTCGGAGAGATAGAGTGAGTTCACCATAACCTTCTGCATACCTGGGAGAGATCCTTATCGATCATATACTACTTCATGTTGTAGTCCGTACACAAATAGCTCTGATTGATCTTGCTTGAATAATCTCCTGTTTTCCTCTCTTCCACAAGGAAATTGGATTTTATTTGACTTTATAACAAGGAACTTTCTCATGCTTGACGAGGAATTAAGAGAAGTTCCTCGTCTGATGGAATAATTAATTTTTATTAATTATTATTATTTTTTTTCAAAATTTTACATTTAATTTTTAATTTAAATTTTAACATAATTTTATAACATTTCTACAAAACAAGGGAGTACCATTTGGGGTTCTCCAGGACCTCACATAAAGAAAGAGATTATCCTAATTAATTCTAAGTTAAAACAAGCCTTTATAAATAAGCAGGGAAAAAACTTTTATTAACAAAGTTATTAAATCTATTTAATAACTTTGTTAATAGTAGCAAATTTTTTCGTTTAATTTTTATTTAAATAATATTTCTATAATATTTTATGATATTTCTACAAGACAAGGGTGTGCCGTTTGGGGTTCTCCAGGACCTCACAATGCATTTATGCAATTCACTATTATCATTTATATTATAAATTTTAAATACGTGAGATGATGTAGGAGAAGTAGAAGAATAAGAAAAGTTAAATCACTGCTGTTTTTCTTAAAAGAATTATCATTTTTTTATGGGACAACACTATTCTGTTATATCCTATGTCATACGAATGCCGCCATGTTATTTTCGAATTCAAGTGAATTAATAATGAGTAACTTAATCTTTAAATATCAGTTTTTTGCAACTTTGATGTAGGTTTTCGGAATTTTGTCTAAGCCATTTCAAATGTGAAAAAGGAACATTCAAATTTATTACTATAACTTTTCATTTGTCGAATTTTATCTATAATGTGGTGCCATTAACAGATTGGCAAAATCATTAGACATTTTATTTTAGTTTTCAACTTTATGAAATTGAAGAAACTTCGGTAAATCGTGCCGGTGGCTAATAAAATATTTCGTAGTTCAGTAGTTGATTTCCATAATAGTGGAGAGTTTTGTAAATCCCAAATTAGGGCCTAATTCATAAACTAAAGTTTATTGAATATTATAAGTATTGTTTTTATATAAATGAGTACTTTTATAACTTAATTATAATTATTTAATAATTAACAATTTTTACAGATCAGTAGTGATATTAATAACTCTCTCGTTTTTCTAATATTATTTGAAATATTCTGAGATTTATATAAGAAATAAATATGTAATTACTGTTTTGTTTTTTAAAAAAATATTCATGATTTTCTTAGAGGTACGATTAAAAATCACATGTGTACAATTTAGCGAACCGATACTCTAAGGCCCGGTTCTATCATTGCGTTGTTACTTTAACAACGGTGTCACTGAGTGGTGTTAAGGAAATTCTGTTACAACAATCATTGTTAAGCCTAACAGTGATGTCAATATGTAACATTGGTCTCAATCACTGTTAAGACCGAAGTCAGAGTATTCAAACACACCAAAACCTACTTTAGTCCGATATATCTGTTCAGTTATGCTAATAATAATAATAAAAACTACAAAAACAAAACAAGTTTGAATATCTGAATTTAATAATAATGAATTTTATTTGCTTTTCAAATTGCCAAATTATAATTATACATGTGACGTGATTAATCATTTTAAAATAAGTTGTTAATAATACATGCATGAATATTATCTTCATACTGGGCTTCTTAAAAATAGTACAGATCGTAGAATTATATGAATTAATTTTTTAAAGGAACTGTGCATTTTCCAAGATATACGGTTGTTTTCGAGATAAATCTTCACTAATGAATCGTATATTTTCATTTTCAACAAATATTTGGGAAGATATTCATAATAAATATAGCAATCTCGCCTTTAGTAACAAATCATATATCTCGGAAAATTCGCTATCTAAAATTATTTTGAATTATCAGACTAAAGATGTCGTTTACTTTCAACACTAGCCATCTTGTCTTGTCACGTGTGGCTAGAGCGTCATTTTTTACCACGTGCTTTAATTTGACCAATAAGCATTTTACCAGTAACAGCGAAAAGCTGACAGTAGATTGTTATTCAATCTACTGTCAGCTTTTCGCTGTCAGTAAACATCGCTAACAAAAGTTGTGGTGGAATGATTTGTTGTTACTGATCAAGAGACCCGGTCGGGTCTCTCGCTAATTTCAACGAGAGAAAC
>AYEL01046654.1:0-17435 GCA_000484575.1 Olivierus martensii
TATATATTTTTAATATTTTAGGAAAGGTGTTAAAAAAGGAAATAAGAAAATTGAAAGAAAATTTTTTTCAACTCTTAGTGCTGAACAACAAACTCAGTATTTACAACTATTTCAAAAATATTCTAATCAACAAGTTAATGTTTCATCTGAAAAAGAAAGAATGGATGTGAAATTACTTGCTGTAAGATATATTCATTACTTTAATTAAAAATAATTAATTATTTTTTAATTCATAAGTGTAATTTTGTTAAGCCACCATATTGCACTTGGGCTATTCTGTATCTGGCAGCAGACTTTTACTAGTCAACACCCATGGTGGAGTCAACTGAAAGATTGAAGGATGACCTCAACAAGCCAGTGCAGACCCAACCTTTTCTGAAAAACTGAAAGTATGAGACCAGGGCCCAGATTCACAAAAGCGTCGTTATTGAACTAACGACGAAATACTGTCATGGATCGAAACGACGGTTGTCCATATTCACAAAACTTGTTGCAATCGGTAACGACGTTAATCGGCGTCGTTACCTAACGACGCAACCACCGTGTCATTATCATCAATTTTAAGATGGCGGAAAAGTATTTTTTTCTCTTAGTCGATGAAGAGACAGATTTATTATCGAATATATCGATTACCTCAGCATAGTTTTAATGATATTTTAGTTACCGAACTTATTCGTTTCTATAAATTATCTAAAGATGCAATTTTTGAATTAATAGAACTTTCACCTTATATACAGAGAAAAACAGAGTTCGTATGCCTTAAGTGTGGAAACACAACTATTATGTGCACTGAAATTTTTTAGCAATGGTAGCTTTCAGTCTGTTATAAGATATTGTTCATATTAGCCAGCCTACGATATCGAGAATCATTACAAATGTTTGCAATGCATTATGTAGAATACAAAAAAATACATCAATTTTCTAAATGATTTGCGCCAGGTATTATGTAGAATATAAAAAATTACATCAATTTTCTAAATGATTTGCGCCAGTTACAGACTATTAAACAAGATAAATAATTATCATTTAGACCCACATACATAGTTATACAATACAATTGGTTTTGTAGTAGAAACTCCATCATTTGCTTCAAAATCAAAAAATTCAAAATGATAGCAGAGAAACAGTAGTGCATCTTCTGGTTTTATCAGCATATATAAATAATTTTTGTTCCCAGATTATGCCTAAAATATTCGTTCACTTGCATTAAAATTCATATATTTATCTGTCAATAATAATAATAATGAAGAGAAATTCTTACTTTAAATTAATATGACATAAATAATTTCTTTTTATTATAATTTATTTTATTTTTAAAGGCTATATTTTCATTTATTTAGATAATTAAATCATTATTTAATCATATGCTGTTGATTTTGGTGGCCTTTACCTAATTTTATTTTGGTCAAATTGCATTGCTGAGAATGAAACTCTTGGTTTTAATATTATACCTATAGAAATTGAGTCTTGATTTAAGGATTCTTAGTTAATGAGCTCATTCCATTAACGAGTTAACTTGTAAAAGTGGGAATTACCTGTATATTATACCTAAACTTTTAAGCCTAAACTCAAGGGATAATAACCAAATAGATCCTAATACTATCTAAAAACCCTTAATCAGGGGTGCACAGACTTGTTAAGACCAAGGACTGCTTGGATTCACCATAATTTATATGAGGTCCACCAAAAATCCACAAAAGTTATATATCATATCATGTTTATTAATTACATGTTAGAAAAAAACATAATTTAAAATTAAACAAAGGTTTTTTAATAGGATGTGTGGTATTGCATTGATTTAACAATATTTTTTCATATTGGGTTCAATATTTGTAGTAGCCAAATACACAATTAATTCTAAATTTTCATTAGTTAAGTGATAGTGCTATCTTATGCGAGTGTACAATTTTTTTAAATTACCTATTTCACACACAGTAAAAATTAAAAAAAATGTTTATTATTACAAATATGATTATTTTTTTTTCATTATAGTTTGAAAACATTATTCTCGAACCATTGAAACATAATTTCACTTTAGAAAAATATTATTTAAAAATGCATTGTTCAAAACTACAAATAATATCTAGTTGATTGTGTGACTTGTTAAAATAACACATGGTGAGGTGGGCCGCCAATAAATTAATGGAGGACCGCATCCGGCCTGCGGGTTGTGGTTTGTGCATCCCTGCCCTTGATTATAATTGAATTTTAATCATTTCAAATAATTTAACTAATAACCATACCATTTCTGAATTAAGAAATAATTAAACTAAGATTGATTGCTAATCTAAAAACTGATAATTGAACTATAATTTTTAATTAATTTCTATCAGCATAGTTCCAATTCTATAATTGAGAAACTCTAAATTAACAACAACAACAATAATAATAATAATGATAGATATCAGAACTATGCTGTTAGAAAATAATTAAAAATTATAGTTCAATTATTAATTCAGAGTTGATGCTAAGATTAGTTCAAATTATTTGAAATTATTAAAATTCTGTTATAATCAAAGATTTTTTAGGCAGTATTAGGATCTATTATATTATATCTTTTTATCCAATTTTTATATTTCAAAATATTTGGATAATATTTGTGAATATCACTCAAATTAATTAAACATATTTAAATATTTTTAGATATTAGTTCATCATCAGAAATATATAGAATTTAATTAATCAAACACATCAAAAGAACAATGTTTAAATTTTGTTTTTTTAAAATGTTTGATTAATTAAATTCTGTATATATTTCTAATGATGTACTAATTAATGTCTGAAAATTGTTGCCTGTCTAGGATGAAGCAGTGTCAAATTTAGGTCAACACAATGGACTGTCATTTTGCAATGTTTTTCAATCTGTTTTGTTCTTTTATATAAACTAGTCTGGTTAGATTAATTTCTGTTCCATTAAATGAAATAAATCTTGTACTATAATTTATTAATTTGTAATTATTGAAAAATCAGATACTTTAAACAGTAACAGCAAAAAATGAATTCCTTATTTTTTTTAAAATTTTAAAATATTTTATTATAATTGTAACTGATCATATTTTATTAGGAATATAATAAATCCTATATAATATACAAATTTTCATTAAATACAGATTAAATTGAATTTTATAAAGATTTCATGCATTTTAAAATATCTTACTGTTTACTATTGTTTATAAAAATCAAATTTTTCATACTAGAGGGTAAAATTTGCTTAAACTAGAAAAAACAATTACAGCACTACAAGTAGGGATAGACCAATCTGAAAATTGCTTAGAAAGTTTGATAAATACAGTTTTAAACACACTAAATATGATGTGCACTGCAGATAACAGCAGGAAATTTTAACAACTGATATGACATGTACATTGCACTAATGTATTAAACTATTCAATTAATTTGGGATGACGCAACTTGATTTATTTATAACTAGTTGAACTAAATACCCTAGGTTTTGTTTATTATATATATATATATATACATGAATATATTTGTAAATTAAATACTATATTAATCTGAATATATTATTGCATAGAAAAAAATTCATCATTAAAAAATAGGAGTTACAATTATATTCAAACTTAAAATATATAAATGCTCTTATATATATGTTGATACTAAAAAACAATTGATTTTAAATTTTTTTATTCCAATAGGAAATATTTCACCTATTCAAAATGGTGTAGGACATATATTAGAGGAATTGCAAAATAGAGAAAAATCAAGAAAAGAATTAGGTAATTTGATTTTTGAAAAACTTTTTTGTTGAATTTATAATTAACATTTCTCTTGTGAATATTGATTTGATGTTTTAACTATAAAACTCTAATATAATCTATGCTTTATTTTAATATTTATATTTTTCCTATTGCAAAATATCTATAATACATTTTATGTAAATGACTATTGTAGGAAGGTTTAATAATAATACTAAGTATTTCAATGAATAATAAAATAAATTTTAATAAATTACAAATCTCTAAAATAAAAGTTTTGTCCAAGTAATAACACGTTGCATAATACAGTAGGCCCAATTTATGTAATTTCAAAGATATGTATAATTCTCTCTATTTTTGTTGAATTTCTATAAAATGTAAATGAAAAATTCATTAAATACAATGGTACCTTGGTATATGTCCTGTTTAACACAAAAAATTTTGCTTAGTATACGACCTTTGTTTGGAATATGACAGACTTGCTTGCTACCCTTGTTTACTTCTCTTGAGACAATACCATGATTGTGCATGAGCATCAGTACACTAATTGCTATCATTCAGTGAACAACCCACACTATAACTCTGATTGAATTTTCACGTGATTTTGTATTTTTTTTTGCATAAATTTTTAATAAATTCATTAACCATGAGTTCTAAGAAAATTAATAAGAAGGGCCAAGCAATAAAGAAAATGGTTAGAATCACCATGGAGGTGAAAAAAGAGATTGTTGAAAAGTATGAAGGTGGCATGTGTATCCAGGACTTGGCTGCTGCATACTGTATGCCAAGAACAATGGCATCTATGATTGTGAAAAGCAAAGATGTTATTAAATCAGCTAATGTTAAATTTTCATTTATTTCATCTAATTGCTTTTGTATTTATATATTTTAGTATTAAGCAATGTTTAAATTATTTTATACAACCCCATCAATGTATAATATGCCAATAATAGAGATTTTTTTCATGGGAACTGATTCTTTATTTCTTATGGGAAAAATTCGTTTAGTATAAGTCCAAGGATCTGGAATGGTATACGTCCAGATCCTTGGACTTACAGTTGTACCTCAGGACGTACAACTGTAATTTGCTTTTTGCTACATCTGAGGTACAACTGTAATTTGCTTTTTCTCCAAAAATTATGGCTTTAAAATTTTTTTATCTTTTAAAGTATGCTGATAAATTTCATTTGGACATTGGTAATGTGCACATTCATATATATAAAATTTAAGCATTGTTGGTCTTATGTTGTTTTATGACTTAAATGGTTAATTTGCCCAGAAAACTTCCATGTAAATTGGAAACTTACTGTTATTGTATACAGTATGTTCACTATATCTGGGTTTAATTTAAGATTAATTTAGAGTTATAAATAAAAGTTACAAATGTTTGAAACTGGAAGAATATTTGTACTTTGAAAAAAAAATTAAAATTTAATTTGAATTAAAATTTTTCGAGTTTAAAAAGAATAAAATATTTGAATTGTTTTGCAGAAAAACAAAGTAAAGTATCTCCTCTTCGCAGAAATATTGGTTATCCATTTGTTATGGTTCTACTTCTTGCTCTTACTGTAAGTAAATCTTTGTCTTTCCTGTTTCATAACCTATTTAATTATTTTCATTTTATATATTCAGGGAATTTCTGTAGTTATGGTGACCCATAATACATTAGAGCTTCTAGTTGGAATTAAAGCTTTACCCATTTATACTAAAGTATGTTTGAACTATTTATTATCATTTATTTATTTACTATAATAATAAATTTTCACTTTTATTTTTTAGCAATTTTCACTTGGTATAAGTTCTCTATCAGCTCTAGGACCTATAGGTGCTTCTTTAGAAATAGTACTTATATTGTATCCTTTTATTTTTAATGAATATGATACTGTTACAAAATACAAAAATATTTTAATTTCCAAATATAAGAAATAATTGTAAAAAAACAAATTTAGATATTTATTTTCTTAACTGAATAGATATCTCTGGTTGGCATCTGTTGTAGGTTTTTACACATTACCATTATTGTGTAGGTTAAGGCCACATTTACATGATACCTCGATGACTCAGGTAATAGGTAACTGTGCTGTACTTCTAATACTGAGTTCTGCTTTACCTGTTCTAGCTCGTACATTAGGTAAAATATGAATTTTTACATAATGTTTTCTATTGCTTATATTATTATTTATTTATGTTTTTTTATATAGGGATAACAAATTTTGATTTACTAGGAGATTTTGGGAGGATTGAATGGTTAGGTAATTTTTACATTGTGCTGTTTTATAATCTCGTGTTTGCAGTGGCTACTGCATTATGTCTTGTAACGAAATTTACTGCAGCAGTAAGACAAGAGCTTATTAGAAGATTTAAGTCATTTGCTCAATGGACTGTTACAAGAGAAAGACGATCACTTTCCATGAATGGAATATGGTCTCATTCCAAAGATGATTAATAATTTCTCATCCCTGATAATGGCCAGTTTATCTTCATAAAGGCCAGTGGGGCCAAAAAGTTTGATATTTTGTACATTACTTCATATATCTGGAATATATTGACAGAATATAATGAACAAATATGAACAAAATATTCAAATACTCAAGATGTAAAATTAGTAGTAGTAGTTTTTTTAAATCAGTGATCATCATTGAATATATATAAATATATTGTTCCTATATTTATAATTTATTGTTGTGTAAAATCATCAATATTATTTTTCCTGAATATGTAAAATACACTTTTAGTTAATCAATGATATATCTTGTATAATAATCTGTAGAATAATTCATAGTGTTATATCATCCAATATGATTGTGTAAATGTTTTGTATCAATTCATTTTATATATCATTTATCACAATATTTATAAAATTGCAGTAATTTTTAAAATAGGAACTAGATTGTACATTGCTCAATGTGAAGGCCAAAGATACATATATTTGATATGCCAAAGAAACAAGATGTTTTCTTTGAATTTGCTGAAGGATGGAATAAAAGTTTTATTTTTAAGAAACATTCCAGTTTTGAGATAAATAGCTTATTCCATAAATGCAATGCATTTAAATTAAACAATAAAGACCAATATCATGATTTGTCTTAATGTATTTTATAATAAAATGAATTAATCATATAATAATCTTACCTTTTTATTTATTTATTTAATATACAATACAGATTGTGTTTAATGTTTTGAATATGGGAGAAAAAGCATATTATATTTGCATTAACATAAAATTCATATTTATATCATAAATATTATGTTTCATTTTTTAAAATTTAAATTTTTTTGAATTTTTTCCTTTGGATGAAGCCTAAAAGTTATTCCTAAGTCAATTTGAATTTTATTAAAGCAATAAAAATTTCCATTGATAAGGGCTGGGAATTCCTATTACTCTTTCACACTATCTAGTGAGCATATAAGATTATCAACAATCTAGCAATCAGTATTATCCAATGCTACAGTATTTTGATCAACAATTTTCATCAAAATTTTATCCATGCATCACAAAGATGATTTTGTGATTTGGCGAAAATATAAATTTGGACAGTATATGAGCATATTAGTATCTCTGGCATATTCTGAGAAAAAATACAGTAATAAATAAATAACTTATTAACTTACTGAACATAATATCTATGATAATAATCATATTGAAAATTATTTTAATTGAAATATAAAAACTTCAGTCAACTTATTTTCTTAACAGCAATGTCTGTCTAAAATGCAGGATTGGAGTCCATTAGTACACACAGGATCATTTGTGCAACATGGTTCTTTATAGTAATCATCACTCTGAAATAAAAATTAATCACCATAATCATATGCATACATATAAATTACAACCCATGGAATAGCATTCAAATATTATTAAATTAAATATATACTTTTTCAAAAAAATTAATGACAACAATTTATGGAATTTCAGCCATTTTGATGCAACTGGAACAAAGCCTCATTTTTTCAGTTTTCATGCAATAAATTAACTAATATATCAATAGTATGTTTTATATATGCTATCTTTTAGTCAAAAATTGCATATTGTATTTAAAAGCATTTTAAAATGTTTTAATAAAGCTTCTTGTAATTGTGAATTTTTACAACAATGTTTGATCTTTATTTAATTTAAAACTGTATATGAATTAAAATTCTATGTTGTAATCAGATTACTGAATACAACATAGAATTTTAATTCATATATATATCATATACAATATACAAATTTATTTATTAAATATTTCAGTGTGTGTCCATATGCTAATTTTTCTTGATATAGAAAAATGTACCTATCCTATATATTTAAAAAAAATTAAAAGAAATATAAATTTTTATGAAAAGTAGAAAATTGACGATTATAATAGAGCTTATATGTTTGAAATCGATTATATATACAATGCATTATTCGATAATAATTGTTTCAGAAAATTAAAAAAAACCATATACAGTGGTGCATCGCAATTCGTTTAAAGTTTTTAGGGCTGGGAGAGTGGATCCTCCGAAGTGAGTGCATTTAACTGCCTAGTGGTACAGTCTACTGTAGAAAGGTTTTCACTTCGGTCAAAGTTGTTCGGCTTCCTTACACCACTTCAATCCAATGTGATTGCTTTTTCCAGGCGTCCATTCGAACACGCTTAGTGTGGGACGATTCCATTAAAGCTTTACCTTAGCGTCGGGGGTAGATAAGTTTTATGTCACGTGCTCAAATATGTTGAACGAAGAAAAAAAATTATAGATAAAAGTGCAGAAAGGTAGAACAATTAAAATGTAAGTCGAGTATGACGTTCCTAGGACAACTGTGGCAACGGTTTGCAACAGAGAGAAAATTATGGGTGCTAGGGTGTCTGCTGGAAGACTTCATTCCAACATCCAAGGACTAATAAATTGTGTGTTGTGTATAAAATAGTGTATTTTGTAATTTAGTGTGTTATGCAATAGTAACACACACTATATTTATATATATATATTATACACACTATATTATAATAGCACACACACTATATTTACTTTTTTATATCTCTCTCACCTCACCCGTTAGGGAATGGGATGGGGACTGATAACGAATTAATCTATTTTCCATAGTCTTATATGGGGAAATATTGCCCCGCAATTCGACATTACTTCGGCCATGGATTAGTGGCGAATTGCGAGGCACCACTGTGTAGTAAAGTATTTCCAATACGTGGATTTTTGTTTATGTAATATTGAAGTGAATATATTATTGAGTATTATATATATAATATACAATATAGAATAATGTGCACATTATAATATATGACTTCAATATATTTAATCAGTTTTGAACAGAACATATGGGACCCATATATGTTTACATCTAAAAATATCTATAGTCTGTTTCAAGATAACCACACACTATATTTATATATATATATTATACACACTATATTATAATAGCACACACACTATATTTACTTTTTTATATCTCTCTCACCTCACCCGTTAGGGAATGGGATGGGGACTGATAACGAATTAATCTATTTTCCATAGTCTTATATGGGGAAATATTGCCCCGCAATTCGACATTACTTCGGCCATGGATTAGTGGCGAATTGCGAGGCACCACTGTGTAGTAAAGTATTTCCAATACGTGGATTTTTGTTTATGTAATATTGAAGTGAATATATTATTGAGTATTATATATATAATATACAATATAGAATAATGTGCACATTATAATATATGACTTCTGTTCAAAACTGATTAAATATATTGAACATATGGGACCCATATATGTTTACATCTAAAAATATCTATAGTCTGTTTCAAGATAAGGAAATATTGCCCCGCAATTCGACATTACTTCGGCCATGGATTAGTGGCGAATTGCGAGGCACCACTGTGTAGTAAAGTATTTCCAATACGTGGATTTTTGTTTATGTAATATTGAAGTGAATATATTATTGAGTATTATATATATAATATACAATATAGAATAATGTGCACATTATAATATATGACTTCAATATATTTAATCAGTTTTGAACAGAACATATGGGACCCATATATGTTTACATCTAAAAATATCTATAGTCTGTTTCAAGATAACCTGACAGCCGAACCACCAAAGGTAACACTGTATTCATACACGATGTGTAAATAACAATATTTCGTTAAATTTTGTCACATGATTTTAAAATATATATTTTTAAATCATCTCAATAATTTAATATTTCGATATTTTATTTCCCAAAACAACAAATTATGATAGTATATATCACTTTTTTAATAAGGACTATTTTCCTTCATGTAGAAATACCCACAATAATGGTAGTGATTTACTGTCAGGTTAGTTTCTTGGGCAACTCCAACACAAAGATATAGAGGTGTCAAAAGTACTCCGAGTCCCTTCCAGAAAAGGATAGTACGGCCGTGCTTGCTCGACTTGGCTTTCATTTATTGCATTCTAACTATGAAATAAATTTTATTGGGATGATTTATAAGTATTTTTCTGATTAAATTTCTGGAAACAATAAATCATATTAGTTCGAAATTAATATAGCGTATTACTATACTTTAGCGATTTAATATAATGCAATATACTACAGTCAAACCCCGATAAGATGCAGCATTAATCCACCACCTCGCTAACCGCCAAGAAATTTGGCGGAACGGATCTTCCCTATGTTAAGTTGAATAGGAGCAGTCCATACAATGCAAATTTTAATTAAAATATATCTTGTTAACGGCTAAAAATATACTGATGTCAAAATATCTTTTAGTTCTATCATATTTTATAATTTATTAAAATACTTGTTTTTGTTATCAATTAAACAGATTAATTTATATTTGAATAATTAGGTACACAAATGAACTGGTTAAAATATAAATTAATCATATAGTATTTTCTTGGTAGCTCAAATAAACCGTACCATGCATGCATCATGCCTATTTATATATAGTACGCTAAACCCTAATTAAAAATTTTTGCGAATAAAACTTAAATGTTTGAATAAATCTGGGGCACGGCAGTGCCCTCGAGCAAGCACAGCAGTACTTGCTCTTTTTCTGGGAAGAACTCAGGGTACTTTAGAGACCTCCATATCTTTGTATTGGAGTTGCCCGAGATCCTGAAAATTTTTTTATCTAGAGTATGCACTAATCAAGGCATTCCTGTGCAAAGTTTGACATAAGTAAATTTAGCTTTACATAATAAATTCTAAACAAGAAAAATATTTTTTAAATCATCTTTACAGTTTAATATACAATACAGCACATCAATTTTTTTCATAATATCATAACAACAGTTAAAACACCATCTTTAACAAGAATTAACAATTCTCTTGATAATGATAGTACTCATAGTTTTTTTTTGTTATAATAATTAGTGTATGATGCAAATTTTAAGTGTATATCCTCTGATGATAGTTAGATTTCCTTTTTTTAATCTACTATTATATTTATGCAAATAATTTATTTAGATAAATTTGACTTATAATGATGCCAAAAAATGAAAGTATTAAGTCAAGGAGTTGCTGTATATAATTAAATGATGTTATCATATTAAAATAAAGTTAAGATAAGTGAGAATTTTCAAGTATTGACAAAGAATCAACACTGAGTTAATGATAACACGTAATATAATTTGATTTTGTAGACATGCCATTTTTCTTGAACTGAGTATCTATGAGCATAGGTTGTCTAGTAAAAATATTAAAACAGCAGAGAACATTTTCTTTATATTACATTATAAACATATAAATAATTATCTGTAAGTTAAAACTGAGATTATTTTCCTTTAAACAATAAATTTTTAACCCCAGTTTGTGTGATTAACCTGTTGAGGTCCATCAACAGGTCTACATGTTAAGGAAGTGAAAAAGAAATGATAAAGAAAACAAAAAAATTCAATCCTGAGTTATATAGTGCAGCTATTGTGGAGCAGTTTTTGCATTTATTGGGTGAAAATCTGTGCCTCTGACGATGGGTCCTAAATTTTCTGATTGCCAAAATTTCTTTTTAAACAAACTCAACAAAAAACTGCTCTTATAGGCATCTAACTTATTAAAAGTTTAACCACAAGCATTAATAACCAGTCCAAAATTATCTTTCAGTAAAACTTTTAATTTATTTAGGAACGTTTTCAGCATAAAACAGCCCTCATCAACTCTTACAACTAAATACAGTACAAATGACCAACTGCTACAAAACTTTATAAGAAAGAAGTTCTAAAAGAGTTTTGTAACAGTTGGTCATTCTGGACTGTATTTAGTTGTAAGAGTTGAAGAGGGCTGTTTTATGCTGAAAACGTTTCTCAATAAATTAAAAGTTTTACTGAAAAATAACTTTGGACTGCTTATTAGTGCTTGTGGTTAAACCTTTAATAAATTTCTTTTTAAATTCTGTTCTAAAGATAAAAAATGTGAATGAACAGTATTCATAGAATTTGGACTATTTTTGATTAAATCTTATCAATTCTGTTTTCTATTCTACTATATTTTAATAATTTTATTTAGATTTTGGGTGAGATAAATTTATTTTTGAAATTTTAACTAAAACATGGAATTTTAGTAAGATGACTGCTAAAATTAACAAAATTAAAAAAATTTTGCTGATAATACAAAAAGTTTGGTTAATTCTGTTAAAATAAATAATATTTCTACTTATTTGTTCATTTATTGCTTTTCTTTTACAGATAATTTAATAAAATATGAGAAAATTCTAATGTAAACAACCTCAGACTATAAAAAGCAGTGTGGTACTTTTATTGTTTTATGGCGACCAGTCGTTTCATGGGAAATCACAGCCAAGCCAACTTTACTGTGCTGCATGTGGTATTGGATGTAATGTGTCAACAAAGCATCTCAAGGCCAATTAGAGTAGGATAGGAAATGCTATAGCTGTTACAAGACTGGTAAATTTTCATATAAGTTGTGTTTTTGGTTATAAATTCGAAAATTTATAAAAAATTAATTAATAATTAAAATAAAAATTATTGATATGTTTTTTCTTCATTTCAATAAGTATATCTTATTTAAAAAATGATAATATTTTAATAGATTTTTGTCACTTTTTAACTAATTTAGTTAGTTAATTAATGAAAATTTGCATAATAATTGGTTTTTATCATTAAATTTGTAAAGTATTATCCAATTTTGTTCATTCATATCTTATATTTGTAAGACTTGCTGCTATCTAAAAATATTAAAGAATTCATTGGATGGCTAAGATTTCATATAAAAAATTGTGTTTTCTCCAATCTTATATAATAAATGATAAGTTGTGAAAGAAAATTTGAAAAAATTTTACATTAGAATGACAATAAAAAACAAAAAATTGTAAAAATTTCAATGAAAATTAAGCAAGATTCACAATTTTAATTTTATGCTAATTAATTAGGTTTAATTTGTAAACAATCACGGACTGCAATGGGTTAAAGCATTTCCAGAAAATACTCGTAACTCAAATTCTCATAAATAGATTTAAATTGCCATTAATTTCCATAAAAAAAATTATAATGCATTCTTGAGTCTAAAAAATGGTAACTCTTTTCACTGAAATATGTAAACTTTTAATCTCAAAACTCTGCTAAATTACAAACTAAACACTTAAAAACAAAGCACTAATTGCAGTTAAATTCAAAAAATAATGATAAACATTTATTAAAAAACCTTTTTGATTTTTCAAAGAGCCCCTCTTCAGTTTTCTCTCTACAGAATACAAAAATTTAATGTAGACAATCATATATAGGTAATCCTTGATTTACAATGACCCGACTTATGACAATTCGCACTTATGATGGCCAAAAATTATTACTAAAAATTCTCTAATTCAACTTTGCCGAATGAAGAAAAAACATATCAATAAGTATATCTTATTTAAAAAATGATAATATTTTAATAGATTTTTGTCACTTTTTAACTAATTTAGTTAGTTAATTAATGAAAATTTGCATAATAATTGGTTTTTATCATTAAATTTGTAAAGTATTATCCAATTTTGTTCATTCATATCTTATATTTGTAAGACTTGCTGCTATCTAAAAATATTAAAGAATTCATTGGATGGCTAAGATTTCATATAAAAAATTGTGTTTTCTCCAATCTTATATAATAAATGATAAGTTGTGAAAGAAAATTTGAAAAAATTTTACATTAGAATGACAATAAAAAACAAAAAATTGTAAAAATTTCAATGAAAATTAAGCAAGATTCACAATTTTAATTTTATGCTAATTAATTAGGTTTAATTTGTAAACAATCACGGACTGCAATGGGTTAAAGCATTTCCAGAAAATACTCGTAACTCAAATTCTCATAAATAGATTTAAATTGCCATTAATTTCCATAAAAAAAATTATAATGCATTCTTGAGTCTAAAAAATGGTAACTCTTTTCACTGAAATATGTAAACTTTTAATCTCAAAACTCTGCTAAATTACAAACTAAACACTTAAAAACAAAGCACTAATTGCAGTTAAATTCAAAAAATAATGATAAACATTTATTAAAAAACCTTTTTGATTTTTCAAAGAGCCCCTCTTCAGTTTTCTCTCTACAGAATACAAAAATTTAATGTAGACAATCATATATAGGTAATCCTTGATTTACAATGACCCGACTTATGACAATTCGCACTTATGATGGCCAAAAATTATTACTAAAAATTCTCTAATTCAACTTTGCCACTTGCATATATATATATGTATATATATCTGTGGGTTGGAGGTATAGGACGCTAAGTCACATTTACTACATTTTATAGGAGAGCAGTTTGAAGTTGTTTTATGTTGTTCTCCCTTAGGAACTTGGTGCTATTACAGGGACATCTTCAAGGTCATAGGCAAGCCAACAGTCATTTCTCTGGTTTACTTTGGTATCAACAGTAAAAATTTTCTCATCAGAAAAAAATTTGATGCGTCCTGCAGCTTCATTCTTCATTGAACACAGAAGCAAGTTGCAGCAAGCAACTCTCTTTGTTTTAGCGGCATCAGACAGCATCTGTCGTACTTTTATGACAGTAGGACTTGTACCGTAAATCCTCTTCTGCAATTCGACGCATTGTGGCCTCACTCACACCCAATGTTTTTGCCAACTGCCTGAGAGATTGTTCTGGGTCCTCTGAGATGAGCTCTTGAGCCCTTTCGACAACTTCCAGTGTCCTTAACGATCTCCCCCTGGAATGGCTCTTCCTTGCCGGGTTGGCAGAACCTTCATCAGACTTCTCTGAAGCAGCATATCTAGCAGCAACATCATAAACTGTCGATCTTGGATAGTTAAAGAACAAAATTATTTCGGAAGGTGAACATCCAGTGTGAAGGCCTTCGATTATCGCTGCTCTCCAATTATATTCTGCACTCGATCTTAACTGATCAGCTATTTTGTACTTATCCTCAAACGCATTGTCTGTCTGGCTTACAAAAACATCAGCAGCATCGTAGCGCTGACGTAAAATATGGCGGGAAATTCAATTTGAAATTTGTCTGGATTTAGCTGACACACCCTGTATATTACGGCCAATGCCCAAAATCTAGGCAGTTCACAAAGTAGCTGGCCACTTCTAGATTTGGGCAACACCAGAAATATATGCAAATTTACAAGTTTTTCAGGCTTTGACCAGCCATTCACGATGTGCCCAACAATCAATGGCCAATTTGAGAATTGTCCAAGAAAAAGTGGCCAAAGTTAGAAGTTTTTCAGAGCTGATCATGCAGTTACAGGAGTTGATCGTACCAATTCTAACTCATGTTAATACCACTGTGAAAATCCTTTTAGTTCAGACAAAGTAAAAAAATTATTTCAAAAACAAAGAGAATAGCTAATCAATATTCAAATAGCTTTATTTAAATTGAAAAATTAACAAAGGCAAAAAATGTCTTTCCAGTTGAAAAACACATCAAAGAAAACAGTAGTAACATTGTTTATAGTTAGCACGTAGTTAGTTAACATATAATATGTCAGAAGGAAAAATAAATGTATTTACAGTTGAAAAAACATGAGAGAATCTTTTTAGAGAATAGTTTAAAATATCATATGAAAGAAATAATGACGAAAAAAAATCACACAAAAGAAATGATGTTTAAAATGTGGTTTCTTATAAGAATTTGCAAAGTTCTTTTCTTAATTTTAATTTCAAAAATAAAAACCAAATAATTAAAAATGATATATATGTTACCATCAAAACCCGAAATTAGTTAAAACCCAATTTGCCTAGTTGAAACTAGTTTGAACAAAGCCCATTCGTGAATACTAGTATTGACTAGTCAATGATAGAATTTATTAAGACATTTTAGGGAAAACTGGAATTGACAGAAAAATTGTTTTGTTTGCAATTATTTACAGATTTTACTAGTTAAACCAGTTAGATGAAGCTACATAAACTGAACAAATTGAAGATTCGTTCAGTTTATATAAAACCGAGCTTTTCATTCTGTTTAATTCATTCTGGAATTAAACAGTAGCTCTATCGAGCCATGTCCAAGAGAGACCCAAGAGTAGGACTCGCGACTTCAGCATTATCATCAGATGTTCTGGAAACCAGGACAGGGGAGCTGGAACTGGAGTCAGAGCCATGGAGTCAGGAAGTTTTGGAGGAGCCGGAGTTGGAGCAAGAGCTAAGCTGATCATATTCAGTGGAGCCAGAGCCGAAGCCAGAGCCAATAAAATTTCTGCTGGCTCTAGCTCCTAACCATCTACCATATATATTCGAATATAAGCTGACCCCGACTTTAGGGTTTGAAAATCGGTAAAAATGCGAAACCCATGTATAAGCCTATCCCGACTTTAGCACTTAAAATTCAATAAAAATTTGAAATCAATAAATTTGAAATCAATAAAAATTTGAAATCATTAATTTTTAGTTTCCGATATATTAATCCATTTGCCAAAATAAATATTTTATTGAAACTTTAAATATATAAATATAAAATAAATTATAATAATACAAACACCAATACATCAATTTAAAAGATAAATGATGTTGTGATAGTAAGGTAAGTGATGTTTCAGTAGTAGTCATCATACCAAAAAACTTTTATAGTGATGGAATTGGAGTGAAGCCACAGCTGGAATATACTGTGGTGTGGGGATCGCGATTGGTTTTGTTGTTTTAACGTGTCAGGTGGCCCAATTTTAAATTAATATTTTATTTTATTAAAGACATGTGAGTAAGGGCACTCAGAGTCCAAAGGTGTTGGAAGGTTAGAGAATAACCACCTTATATAATTAAATAACAAAACATATATATTTAACAAAAAAAAAAAGAATACATAAATTTAACTAAAACATTTAAAAAGATAAAAACATTAAATGACAATAATTACATTAATTATCAAGGAATCTCAGGAACAATCCATTATAATTATATAAAAAAATTAACAAATACAGATAGAAAGGGATCGAAACTATTATGTAGAGCAGGGGTGGGCAAAAGGCGGCCCGCGGGCCGGATCCGGCCCGCGAAGGCATCTTATACGGCCCGCCGCATGAACTAGAACACATTACAGTTTCAAAGTCCACATTTGTAAAATTCTACTCGAAAAGAAAAAAGTAAAATAATGGCTACTCTGTAATGTAAAATAATGGATACTGGCACTACCAAGTTATCCAAATTTTGATGATATAATTAACCATGAACATAGTAAATTTCACCATTCACATTAAACTGTAAATTTGTTTCTACAAAATTAACTACGGAGGTACCTAACATTTTGTAACATTCTGATGTAATAGGTTGTTAACCATCAATCAGTTTGATAAAATATTTATGTTTTTAAAGAAA
>AYEL01046655.1:0-18233 GCA_000484575.1 Olivierus martensii
TTCCCGTTTTTTGCACAACACATTCATTTTAAATCGAAAACGAAACTGGACATCGTTACTTATCGTTACAGCACAATTATTCAGAAATCATAATATTTTGTAAATAATAATAATAATATATAATTAAATATAATTAATATAAAACAATAAGTATTAATTATAATAATAAAAAGTAAGATAATATAATAATGGCAAAATGGATGTGACCTTACAGTGGCTCTGGAGTCAGTGCCAGAGCCTAAGCTATTTCAAGTCAGCTCCCCAGCCTTGCTGGAAACATTGAAGATGAGGATGAACTCTAGAGATTCATCTGGGAGATGAATGCGTGACAGAACGAAGTTGAGACCCCTGCTGAAGACGTGAGGCTGGTCCCAATAGAGTTTACATCACATCAGCGAAGAGAGAAGATCACAAATATTTGTCTAAACAGGCCATGAAAATGAAACATATTTCCAATGCCACCCACACCCTTCTCGAAGTAGGAGATAATATCATAATCCTGATTCTAGATATGGATAGAGCAAAGGCAGATTTTCAAAATATCATCTGAGTTGTGCTGGAAAAAAATGAAATCTGCACAAGATCTGGAATTAAGCATAGAAAGGTGGATAAATTATATTGCAGAAAGATTTTGCATTTTTTATGTACAGTACACTCCCGAGTATCCGGTTCACGACTATCCGGCCTTCGTACTATCCGGTCTAGTTTTCTTTTATCATAATTAAATGAGGAAGGCAAGGCATTGCAAAGGCATTGGAAGCGGGATCTGCTATGATCCTCCTACGTGTCATGTGCAAAATACAAATTGCGACAGGAAAAGAGCAGCGTTCTGCTCATTGTTCATTGTTTCATCAGTGTGTAACAGACCTCAATTGTTGCCACTGTTCCTGATTATAACTGTACAGTACGTACAGTATTTGCAAATTGTTCTTGGGTATGCTTAATGTTTTTTTTAGTGTACTACAGTGAAGATTTCACATTCTATGTGACTTGAAATAAATGGAGGGCTTTGTACTCAATGAGAAGTAAGAAAATACGTATTATAACAGTGTATTTTGGTATAAAAACTTTATCTTCTGGTATTGGTGGGGCAAAGAAGTGAGTTCATAGAACTCCGGCCTATCCGGCTTTTTTGTTATCCAGCCTGCCCTTCCCCACATTAGGCTGGATAATCAGGAGTGTACTGTATTTGTTAATATTTAGAGTGCCCAAAATATGATTATGAAAAAATATCTTTTGTAGATTGGAATTTGACATTTGTCAGGAGAAGTTCCTGATTCTAGAAGAGGTATCAGATACAAATTTTTGTTTAAGGATGGCAGCTAGGAAATCAGTGATAGTACCACAAGGGTTCACAAGTTGGCTCATACAGACACTACAAATATACAAAATCAATACCAAATATATTACATTCCTACAACTGTAATTAAAAAATAAATCTCAACTTCAAACGATCAATTAAACTGTTTCAATAGTTAACTTAATGAACTTTTATTCTTCGACACTCCTAATGTTTTCTTCAGTATTTGTGAAAAATTCGACTGCGGGTAAATAATTTAAAACGGGTGTTAAAATGCTCATTGACCTAAATAGATCAGGCGTGTTTAGCTTTAATTAAAATCTTGTTATAAATCTATGTACTGTACAAACAATAGTTGAACTTGTACGATAATACAGTAAGATAATACAGATTTAAATCCATACTTTATCACTAGTTAAGATTTCCTTTAATTTTTCCCTTATAAAAGATATTAAATACAGTATTTCATTTAATGCTGAAATGCTTTCTCTAATAAAATCAGTCTATTGAAAATCTTTTATTAATTTGTAACAGGATTGATAATATTAAATTTATATTATTTTAATTTCAAATAATAATCGATATATTATAGTTTATTTCTGGAAGAAAAGAATCCAATAATTATCTAAGCCAGCAGTCACCAAAACTTTTTTAATCGCATAACCCTTTATCAGTACAGAAAAATAGCACAAATCTCCCTCCCATACAATACGGAAATTAAAAAAGCCAAAAATTGACTCTGGGAGAATAATATTATGGCTAATAAAACTCGGAAAAATGTTTGTGCAGAATATTTCCTAGGAATTTTGGTGCTATGGAATAAATGCAGATCATCCTGAAATATTGATATTAATGCAAGTCTTCTTAAAATATATTTCTTTACTTCCTAGCAAACTTGCTGTGGATCTAAAACTGATAGCTCATAGATGAGAACTGGTCCATGAACTATCATTTTTAGTAACATTGCTATAGAGTACAATAGATTCCCAATTATCTGAGATAATGCAGATCAAGAGAACCTCAGATAATCAAAACTTGATAACATGAAAGAGTGATAAATTGTGATATGACATTGTACACTGTAATTTTAGGTTAGATTACTTATTTAATATAATGACTTAAATTATAAATAAAATTAAAATTGTTTTATTATATAATTCTTTTGTTACAAAAATTACAAAAAAAAAAAATAGAAAAATTTCAAAATTCATCCATTTATGGTTTCTATAATTAGTTGAGTTTTGTGTATCTTATATTAAAGGGCCAAACATGATGGAACTATCCATATATATTCTTGGTTTTAATAACAAAGTACTGCATATACAACATTTTTGACAATTCATTTCAAATAATCTGGAATCTCAATTAAATGAGTCTTGGTTAATTTGGACTCTATTGTTTTTAGCATTCTTAATGTATTATCAATGAAACATTATTAATTAAAATCAGAATTAATTAAAATATTTTTAAAAGATTATTTAATAGTTTAATATTAATTTAAATATTAATAAGTTATAAAAATTTAATATAAAAGTCTACTCCATAACTAGAAACCTACCAAATAGACTAAATAATGGAAGCAAAATGTAGAAAGGTAAAAGAGATTTAGGTAAGTCTCAATACACTATTGCCAAGTTCTGGTCATTAAATCTCATTCAAAACATTAATGGCATCTCATTGTAGCTTCTGTATGAAAATCTGAAATGAACTGTGTGAATCACAATCAACTAGTTTAATTATTGTGAAATTGATACGAGCATATAATTAAGATATGTTCAAGAACTCTCAAAGCTAAGGCTAATATGAATCAAAT
Source organism: Olivierus martensii (assembly GCA_000484575.1). Taxonomy (NCBI): domain Eukaryota; kingdom Metazoa; phylum Arthropoda; class Arachnida; order Scorpiones; family Buthidae; genus Olivierus; species Olivierus martensii. The sequence continues at coordinate 3,114 of AYEL01046655.1, forward strand.
TATATTTGAGTATTGATGCCTATTTAATTTTATCTTTAAATAATATTAGATAAAACCTATGCATTTTTCTTGCTTAAAATTTTTAGCAAGCATTTTCTTAAATGCTCTGTTTTGGTATCAGTAATCTTTAATTTTGCACAACAGTTGAATTAATAGAGTCTTTATTATTTTGGGAATGTTATATTCTGTGGAATATTTTAAAATCTTTGATTTAAATAACCTTAAATATTTGAATTCTTATTTGAAAATATTTAAAAGCCAATTGATAATTTTAACAACTGAAAACATATCCTTAATTTCATTTTGTATGTTCTAGTGAAACAAGGTCCAATAGAAATTTCATATTTGCTACTCATATGGTTTTCTTTTTTCTTATTTTTCACATCCTTAAAATTTATATAGAACTGTGTTTATGTGCTTTTTAAAATGCTTATTACTATAACTAATGATTAAAAAGAAATGATATTATTAGTAAAAATGTGATAATTTTTTGCTATGTTTATCTTGAATAGGGCACAGATTATGTTTATTATTCAAAAGTTAATATAATAAAACATCATTAATTCAAAATTAATTTATTGAAAGTATTCATTAATTCAAAGTAAATCCAATCCCCAGTTCAAAGTATAAAATCTTTAACTCTTTTGCTGCAGACTATGTATTTAAATTAAACATAATTAATATGCAAGAAAAATAAAAAAATTAATTCTAATGTTGATCAACAGAATGTCAGAAAGCCAGATACTGGCATTTCTGTTGTTTTCAAGATATTTATTGTTTAAATTAATTGATGAAAGTAAGTCTGATTCCATTGTTCATATGTTTGTATATATTGGGTTGTTCGGAAAGTAATTTCGTTTTTTTCATGAAAATGAACGACAGTTTTTTTATAATATATAGATATTTTATTTAATTACATATTGATCATTTTGGTCCAACACATGTTACCATCTTTCTGGTAGTAGCATGATTCCATGCTCATAGAATTTATAATCTTTGCTTGCAAAAAACTGAACCAAGTGATTTTTGACATCCTCATTTAAACCAATTGTTTTGCCATCTAAAGAATTCTGTAAAAACTGGAATAACTAATAATCAGAGGATGCCAGATGTGGTTAATATAGTGGGTATGGTAGCATATCCAATCCAAGTTGTAACAGTTTCTGGTGAGTCATCAAATTTATATAAAGTTTGGTATTGTCATGGTGAAACACTATGCCTTTTCTGTTAATCAATTCTGGTGACTTCTGTTTGATGAAATCGCTCAATTTGTCCAATTGGTGGCAGTACACTTCTGAATTAATTGTGGAATTGTATGGAAGTAGCTCAAAAAAAACAAATCTCTTGAAATCCCACCAAACAAAAAGCATCATTTTTTTGATAAGTATTGGGTTTTGGAGTGCTTTGAGTGGGTTCATTTCTTCTGCTCTATGATCACTTGCATTCAACTTTGTTGTAAATAATCCACTTTTCATCAATAATTATGATCTGCTTCAGAAAGGATCATTTTCTTCAAGTTTGTGCAGCAAATCACAGATGTCGATGTAATGGAGCAAATCTTTCTTTGAGAACATGTGGAACCCAAATATCAATGTTTCAACTGGTTATGAATGGTTGAATTTAAAAAAATTCAATCTTGTAGCAATTTCTCATGTTGTTATTCAGTGGTTGCTTCAATCAATATCTTTATTTTGTCATCATCAGTTTCAACTAACTTTCCAGCATATGGTGTATCTTTAATATCAAAATTGTCAGAATGAAATTTTGCAAACCAATTTTGGCACTGGCATTCTGTTAATACATCTTCTCTATACACTTCACATAACTTTTTTCTTGCTTGAACAGCATTCTTACCTTTTTGATAATAAAAAAGTAAAACATGCCGAAAATCTCCATTTTATTTTCCATTTTTGATAGGCCACCAAAAAAAAACTGCACAGAATCAAAAAATTTTTTTATAAATATACCTTGAAATGTCAGCTATCAAAATTTATAATGACAATATAGCTCTGAATGAAATTGGGGGGTAAAAATACAACTAATTCCACTGGTGGGAAAAAAACAAAATTACTTTCCAAACAACCCAATATATGATACCTGCAAGCAGTATGATATCTGTCTGATCATGAATGATCAGACAGATCAGTCTGATACATATCATGATCAGTCTGATATAAGATTCAGATGGCCTTTTTTCACACAACTGTCATTAAGTTGAATAATTCAAAATACAGGAATACCTTATATAGTGTGGTTAATTGGTTCCAAGAAGCATCCACACTATTCCAAACTGCATTGTTTGAGATCTATTTATAATGGATTTCAATTTAATTTGTTTATTACAAAGATTTGAGATAATAAAAATGTTTAAAAATGAAAAAATATATTTATTTTTATTAACTAAATAACAAATAAAATCATTTTAAACTGAATAAAAGTTGTAGAAAACATTAGAACTCATCAACGATCTAAATTTGGGACTCATTCATTGAAGTCTCACATGCTATTTTAGCAAATGAAGTGCCATTCTTGTGACATTTTGTAATTTCAAGTTTCTTCTCTAATGTCAATCACTTGTGTTTTTTGTTACTCCAACAGTGTCCTCTTTTTCACTTTTCACTTATACTTAAATAATAAAAGAATATTAAATACTAATATTAACGTAAATAATAAAATGAGGAAAGAACATGTCTACATGAGAGCCAATTGAAAAACTACTGCATAAATGTGGCTCTCGAATATCACCTGCAGTACTTGGGGGATCGCCAGTCTGTGTTGCCAATGTTGATATGTGTAATAATTAACCTCCTTGGTAATAATAAAAACTGCATTAGACCAAAACTCAGGTTGTTCAAAACTGTGGTATGCAAGGTATTCCTGTATAGTTAATTTTTAATTTGAAGTTTGTATTCTATCCCAACAGTAACCTAAAATTATTTTGTGATAAATCAGACTGCTTGGGAAGTTACTTGCAAATATGAGTAACAGTTACTCAAATGTTCACTAGATTATTAAGTGGCAGGAAACATCATGATTTGATTGCATTTTTCAAACAGGAGAGTGCTTATTTAAATTGCTCTCTCCCAGATATAAAGATTGTATGCAAGAGTTTAATTTTAATATTCTGATTTGGAAAGACTGCAAAATTTTTCCATGAAATCATTATTTAATGTATTTTAGTACAGTATTTCTGAGAAGAATTGGAAAATTCTTCCTCTCAGTGTTTGGTAATTTGATCTTGTTCAAATCATCTGTATCCCAAATATTTATTGGTATAAACTACATCAGTGTTTCCCAAACTATGATCTGCGGAACACAGGTTGTTCTGTGAAAGATCAATAGGTGTTCCATAGAAAATTATGAAAATTAATATTAGTCTCATATGATGTAAAATACTGTGTAAAGTTGAAACTGAAGTCGTTAGTTTATTTTACATAGTTACAATTTGATAATAAATGTTTTTGTTTTCTTGATTCATTCTTTACTTCCTAATTTATCATCATCTACCTATATTATAAAATAATCAAAATGTTCCATTGTTTCAGGATTTGTGAAGTGTTCTGTCATAGAAAAAGTTTGGGAAATGCTGAGCTACATAATCTGAATTATCAAGATTATGATTTAGTAGTCAAAAACTGGATGATAAAATTAAAAACTAAATTTTTGAACTATGTTAAGCTGAAATTGAGATTTAGAGGTAAAATTGAATGTAGAAAATTACCAAAACAAATATTATACTGTTTATTTGATAACATATATTGAAATAATGGTGTTTGACTAAATAATAAATACAATCATTTTGAAAAATTTATTTCTGTAAAATTAGGACTTGTACAGTTTTGGAATGTTTTTAGCTAAATATAAAAAATTTTACAAATATGCTATGAGTGTTAATTTGTACACTATATATAAAAAGTTTGTTATTATAAATTAAAAAAATAATAATACAAAAATATACTGACTAAACAGTAAGTCCTTTGAAAAAATTATACAATTTAAAATAATTCAAAGTCCAATTTAATAATTCTATGTAAGTATCAATCTGTATAAGTCTGGGATTGCCTGTATTTATATCTAAGCTTTTATGCTTCAATGTTCAATTAGATTTCAAATAGTATTTTTTTTAATCATTTATAGTGAATTTTTCTTTTCCCTGTCTTTATAATGGATATAATAACTAATATTGATGTATGTAAAGAGTTTTGAAATTTAAAAAATTCAATAATATTTTAAACATTAAATCTGGCCATCACATATTCTATGCAAATTGTGTTATTGCATTTATAAAGAAAATAGAAAGAATTTTAAAATTTAATCTGTGATATCTAAAATTGTATTTTCAAATTATATTCGTAAAGCTTTGTGTAAATTAAATTTATATTATTTTTTAGAGAAAGATTAAGTGGTCCTGATATTGAATCTAAAGTTAGATGCACTGCAGTTCTTACATCATTACTTCAAGTAAGTTAATAAAAAATAATTCATTTATTCTGTATGATGAATATAATAAACAGAAAACTTATTGCAATTTTTTATAGGGGCCTTTAGATGTTGGTAATCATTGTATAGGACAAAAAGGGATTGTAGAAATGATGCTTGTCATGGCAGGAACTGATGATGTTATACAACAGGTATTTTTCTTGTAAAATTTTAAATTATATTTTTATATATTAATATTTGGTATATTTTGTGTGTAGTTTGTTTCTAAAAATTTAAATTATTGAATTTTATTTAATTGATTATATTTATTGTTTGGGATTCAACTGTATTTGATAATGAAAGCCTTTGAACACTAACTATATCTTTCTTCTGTTAGGAAGCAGTCTGAATTTCCTGTAATAAGTATATATTATAGTTCAGGATATATACATAATGCTTCAATTATGAATATTTTTTCTCTTAAAATAATAAGCTTCTTTGTAGATAAATACAGTACAGTCACTCCTCTAGTTTCAAACATTCTAATTATGAATATTCATATTTACAAATGTGAAATTTCATTTTCAAATTTCACAAAATTTCAAAAACTTTTTAATAATTTTAAACAATATGATAATATTGGTTACTAGAGCATTCTATGTAAAATTATACAATTAGTTAACATATTTCAAGATAGTGGCAATTACACAAAAAAACCTTTGCTTTATAATTGGAACTTTTTGTTTAAATCTGTGAAATAAGAATATTTTAATTTGTCCAGTTATAAAATATATCACAAAACTCAGTATATAAAGTTATTTCAGTACTTTTTGGGGCCAAATAATAGTAGTATCTGAGTTACAAACAATTTGAGTTATTAACAAAACTTGCATATTAATTATATTTTCCTCAATACTTTGAGATATATATATCTTAAAGTATTGAGGGGAAGTATATAAAGTTTATTTTAAATATAGAATAAAAATATTATATTCTGATTATAAAATAAAGTTTAAAAAAATTACATAAAATAAGAGATATTTTATATTGGAATTTATAAAATAAAAGATAAGGTATCTTTTTTAATTTATTTAAGGATAGTAAAAGGCTTGATTAAGTCTCTTTCCACTCAAAAGTGAGTACCAAGGAGTTCAAAGATTTGTGCATAAGAGTGGTATCTATACTCAAGAGAGTTTACAAATTTTAAATGTTTTTTTTAAGTTTGTTCAGTACTTTAATTTTCATGTATGAAAGTGTTTTTTTTTTTTTTAAATAGATAATCAATCATTCAGCCAAGAAAAAATATTTTATATAATTGTGGCAAGAGAAGCAAAAGTGTTAGTGCATTCTATAGCTGCCATGATTTTACTGGAACATTATGTAATAACTTTCATTCTTGGATTGTGTCAATCAGTAGTTCATCTACTTGTCTATCAATAATAATGAATAAAAATTTTTCTTTAATATTTAATAACAAATAATTTCTTTATTTTTATAATTTGCTTGATTATTAGGCCATGTTTTCATGTTTTTAGATAAATAAATCATTATTTAATCATAAACAATTGATTCTGTTGACCTTTGAAATTTGACCATAATAAAATTAAATATTGTTGACAGGGCTGCCGAGAGAAATTTTTGGACCTGTGACAAGTCTTTGATTCGGGCCCCACTTTAAAAAGTGCATCACTTTGGTTTAATAAAAAAAAACCATATAAAATATTAAGCATTTATTTAAAAAAGGCAAACAATAAATTCAAAATTCCATACATATACACAGTAATGTTGTATATAAAAAAGTTTATTTTGGTACCACTGCTTTGGGTGTTCTGTCGGCAGCCTGCAAACTATCGGACATGTTATGTGACACTTCAGGCCCGACGATCGGGCCCTTTTCGATGCCAGGACTGTGACAAAAGTCATGGATGTCACCCCCTCTCGGCAGCCCTGATTGTTGAGAATGGTACCTCTGCTTTTAATATTATTTATAGGAAATTGAGTTTTGATGTAAAAGTTCTTACTTTATGAGTGCACTCCAGGAATAAATTGATTTGTAAATTCAGGAACTATCTGTAGATGACCTAGAAACATAAAAAGCACAATAATTCTATTGTGCATTTTTGTTTGTTTTAAATAGAATATGAAATATTTTAACTTTTATTTATTTAAAATGGAAAATCATGATAATTATGAATAAATTTCATATAATTTGCTATATATTTTTTACAGAAAGTTGCTGCTGAAGCCATAATTGCAGCTGCATCAAAGAAAGATAAATGTACCAGCATTGTGTCAATGGGAACTGGCATTCTAAAGAAGTTATATCAGTCTAAAAATGATAGTATCAGAATCCGTGCTTTAGTTGTATGTAATTGTATAAATTTATTTGATTAAATAATGACTAAAATTATGCTGAAATATTAATGTTTCATATTTTAAATAGGGTTTATGTAAATTAGGTTCTTTAGGTGGTACTGATGCATCTCTGCGACCATTTGCAGAAGGTTCAAGTATAAAATTAGCTACATGTTGTCGAAAGTAAGTGCGATACAAAAGTTATGTAATAATTAATTCAAATGAATGCAATCTGCCAGTTATGCAATTTGGCAGATTAGATTCATTTTTATTAAATACGTTTGGATATATTTGTATTAATTTTTATGTATAATAATAATATAGTATATCTATTTTCAAATATGCTATTGAAAATTTTATTAAAATATAAAATTTAATGCTGATCATTTATTACTTTAATTAGATCTTACATTGTGAAAATTAAATATACTGATTAATTTAATATATTGATAGTAATAGATAGTGTAAATATTCCTAGATAGTAATAGATATTGTAAAAATTACAATAATGAAATTAATTAATTTTTATTATTTGTAATTTTGTTTTTAATTGTAATTTTTATAATATCTATTACTATCTGGAAATTATATCTATTTACTTCTTGGAAGGAAAATGAGGCTTATGTTTCTCTTTAATCCGTTCACTGCCTTCGATTTTTTCTAATTAAGCCTCGTAATATGCAAAAAAAACAAAAAAATGTAAATTGCGATATCTTGCTTAATTTTTATTGAATTTTTTTGAAATTTTTATAATTTATTATGTTTTTTATTGTGATTCTAACGATGTAACAAATTTTTTTGAATTTTATTTCTTTCACAATTTTTTGTTCATCATATGAGATTGGAGAAAACATGATTTTTATATATGAAATCTTAGCCATCCAACGAAATATTTGGTATTTCTGATAGTGGCAAGTCTTCTGAATAAAATGAGTATGAATGGAAGTAAATCGAATTATAATTTAAAAAATTATTGATAAAAAAAACAAAGTATTATGTAACTTTTAATTAATTTAGTTGGTTAATTAATTAGTCAAAAATTTATTAAAATATTGTCATTTTTTTAATAAAATATGTTTATTGATATATTTTTTCTTCATTTCAATAATTTTTATTTTAATATTTTATAAATTTTTGAATTTATAACAAAAAATGTAACATATATGAAAATCGTCCACAATCCTACATAAACAACTATAGCATTTTCTACTCTACTCTAATTGGCCTTGAGATAGTTTGTTGACACTCTACAGTGTGGTAAAGTAGGCTTGGCTGCAATTTCCCACGAAACAACTGGCCGTCATAAAGCAATTAAATTGCCACGCCCCCTTTTATTGCCTAGGGTTATTTACATTACGATTTTCTCGTATTTTACAAAATTATCTGTTAAAAGTAAAGTTATAAATGACCAAATAAATAAAAATATTCTATATTTTAACAAAATTAACCAAAATTTTCGTATTATCGGCAAAATTTTTTCAATTTTATGAATTTTACAGTTCACTGGCGCACCCTGTATATAGTATTAATAAAGATTTTTATTCTTAATGCAAAATACTGTACTCTTTCTTGTGGAATTTCAAAATAAAGAACCTATGATTGTGAATGGATTTAGCTATAAGTAATCTGATTATTTCTTTTCACATTATAATATCCAGTAGATATCATCAAATACAGTACATATATGTATTTTTGTTTGATTTTACATGAAGAAAATTAAATGGAAAAATTTTTGATATTGACTTACTTAAAACAAAATACAATTGAGATCTATATAAAATTTTAAATATGTTAAAAGTAACTAATTTAACTATAAAAACTACAAAAAGGTAATTTTAAGATTTTTTTTTTTCTATTCATCACAATCAGAAGAATCAATACAATAGCATATATAAAATGCTATATACAGTTGAGGCATTACATAGAAATTTTTAAATTCTAATTAAAGATTTAATACTCATTAATTAGCTTTTTTTAATTAATATTTTTACAATTGACAATATATAGAGTAAAAAAAACTAATTTATATAAATCAAGAAAAATGTTCTCTAGTGAAGAAATTTAGTAATTATAGAAGTGAAACATTTTTAACAATTAATAAAAATTTAAATAAAATTTTGTATTCATTATTCAGTATTATACTAAATTTAGGTGAAAAATTTTAGGATAGGATGAAATTTATGAATCTAGATGTGCTTTGCTAGGAATTTTTTAAATCAAATTTTTCCATTAATGATAAAAAAAAATTCAGTGTAAAAATTTATTTTTTCAACTTTTATTGTATTGACATTGATTCACACTGAATAGACTTTTCAAAATTAAACAAAAACTCATATTCAGAAAGATTACTTATCCCGTTGGTGGAGAGAATTATTTGCACAAATCTTTCTAGTAATAGTTGAAAAATAAGTTGAAAAATTAAAAATTTATGAACTGATTTTTTCTAAAAAATTTTTAAGATACTTTTTATGTTTATTTCCATTAAAAAAGTCTAATCAAATTTTTCTAAAGCATATCATATGAACAAATATGGGAAGTACTTTTGAAAGTACTGTTTGCAATGCAGTGTAATACTGTGTCATAAAAATCTCATTTCAGTATTTATTATAAGTAAAATAAAAGGTGTTGATAAATATGCTAACATTCTTATAAATATCATATTGAAAGTAATTTTATAGTATAATCCAAATATAATAAATGTATTTTAAAATCATGTAACAATTTAATGTCTTTCAGATGAAAACCAATTAATCCACTTACATCATTGATTCCTATGGAAAATTGATTTGATTTGCATGATATTTTTCTAGATTAGTCAGTAATGTAAGTCGGAGATTGATTGTATTATATAAAGAATACTGATTTAACAAAGGTGTTTAGCATTGCTAACAAAATTTCTGCAAATTTTAAATCTCCAAATGATTATTTTTCAGAACTGATTTTATAGATTTTTGATTTTGCCAATAATTTATAATACTCTTTGTGTATGTATTGATAAATAACTTTAACCCGTGCAGTGCCCATTGATTTTTTTCTAATTAAGTCTCATTAATATCCAATTAAATAAAATAATGTAAATTGCAATATTGCACTTAATTTTCATCGAATTTTTTTAAAATTTTCATAGTTCATTAGAATCACAATAAAAAATGTAATAATGTAACAAATTCTTTCGAATTTTATTTTTTTCACAATTTTTCGTTCACTATATGAGATCAGAGAAAACACTATTTTTATATATGAAATCATAGCCATCCATTGAAGTATTTGGTATTTTCTGATAGTGGCAAGTCTTTTGAATAAAATGAGGTATAAATGAAGAAAACTGGATAATATTTTAAAAAATTATTGATAAAAAACAAAGTATTATGCAATTTTAATTAATTTAGTTAGTTAATTAATTAGTCAAAAATTGACAAAAATTTTTTAAAATATTGGCATTTTTTTAATGTAATATGTTTATTGATATGTTTTTTCTTCATTTCAATAATTTTTATTTTAATATTTTATAAATTTTTGAATTTATAAAAAAAATATAACATATATGAAAATCGTCTACAATCTGACATAAACAGATATAGCATTTACTACTTTACTCTAATTGGCCTTGAGATAGTTTGTTGACACATTACACCCAATACCACAAACAGTGCAGTAAAGTAGGCTTGGCTGCAACTTCCCGTGAAATGACTGGCTATCATAAAACAATTAAAGTGCCACACCCCTTTTTATTGCCTGGGGTTGTTTACATTATGATTTTCTCGTATTTTACAAAATTATCTGTAAAAGTAAAGCAACAAAGGACCAAATAAGTAAAAATATTCTATATTTTAATAGAATTAACCAAAATTTTTATATTATTGACAAAATTTTTAAAATTTTGCTGAAATAGTAAAATTCCATGTTTTGCTTAAAAGTTCAAAAATAAATTTATCTCATCCCAAAATCAAAATAAGATACTAAAATATGATAGAATAGAAAGCAGAATTGATAAGATTTGATGAAAAATAACCCAAATTCTATGAATACAATCCATTCACATTTTCTATCTTTAGAACGAAATTAAAAAAGAAATTTCTGCAATCGGAAAATTTAGGACCCATCATCAGAAGCACCTATTTTCACCCAATAAAAGCAACAAAACTGCTCTGCAATAGCTCCACTGTATAGACCATCTGCACTGTAGGCGGCAGCACCTCCGTCGTTGGTATTAGTTAGGCTTACAAAATTAAAAAAGAAATTTCAACAATCAGAAAATTTAGGACCCATCATCAGAAGCACCTATTTTCACCCAATAAACACAAAAAAACTGCTCCGTGATAGCTCCACTGTATAATTCGGGATTGAATTTTATTTATATCGCTTTTTATTGTTTTTTGTTCTGCCATCTTGACATCGTACCACGGTAAAGGCAGTGAACGGGTTAAAGTCAAATTTGCAAATTTGAATTAATGCTAATTAATTCTGTAGATTTAATCACATAGATATGGTGAATATTCATTATTCTGAGGTTTCTCTAAAATAATTATAAAATAGTATTAATTATTTAATAGTTTCACTAATAAATTTTTGACATTCAGTATATAGGTTATGCTAATGAAGATGATTTTGGTGACATATACAGGTACTCCTTGACTTACGACTATTCATACCTACAACAATGATTCAATTGACCAATTGTTTGACAAACAAAAAGCATACTTTTTGTGTTTGTTAAGTTTATACAGTAAAATGGCATGTAATAATAAATATTGATAGTAAACAGTTCATAAATTTTAGAATTTCTGATTTACAACTGATCTAACTTATGACAATGGGTTCAAACTGAATATGATCATAAGTCAAGAACTACCTGTATTATTGGTTATGCTGTCTGTACTCTACTACTTTGGCTATGACTGTATTCTATTACTTTTTAAAAATATATTGAATATTCTGACTTCCGGTGATTTGGAAATATAACCTTTCTTTATAACATTGTGCCTATGGATTATTTATTTAATTATTATTTTATTATTCAGTGTTTTATTTCTTTGGGAAAATATACGAAAATATTTAAATTACATATTAAATATGAAATTTAATATATAATATATAAAAATACATGAAATAATACTTTTATAAAATATCTGGGATATACAAAAAGAGTAAATTGTGCAGAATTATTAGCAATAAAAAATCAATTTTTAATTTATTATAATTTCAGTGATAAGTTTTGGTTTCATTAGTGAATGCAGTCTGAAGAAAAAATATTGACATCAAGCATTGCTGTTAACATTGAGCAACAATATCAATAACAGAATATGTGAATTTTTTATGTACTCATACCAAACATATACAGTCGATTCCACTTAATTGAGACACAGGATTAATCCATTTTGGCCCAATTAAGTGGCTGCCCCAATTAAATGAACTAATAATAAATTCTAAAATAAATTATGTAATATGTAGGTAAATAAATAAATAAGTGGTAAAAAATAATAATTAGGTACCTATTTTGATGCTTTATTAAACCAAAATACAGAAAATGAGCCACTGATATTCACTCCTTGCCCAGATTAGATCCTTTCCATCACGCTTTCTTTTGGATGTTCCTGGAATTTCTGTAATGCCTATTCCTCATGCAGTTGATTTTCTTGTTGTAGGAGATGCACTATGGTAGATTCCGGAATTTCTTTCTGTAATGCCCACTACTCATGCAGTTGATTTTCTTGTTTTAGGAGACGTGCTATGGTAGATTTTCAGTTTATTTCAGCAAGTCTACGATAGCTTGTATTAAATGGCTGGCTTTATACACCAGTTATATCAGCAAGTCTACGATGACTTGTATTAAATGGCTGCTTATTTCAGCCAGTCTATCATGGCTTGTATTAAATGGCTGGTTTTTAATTTTATTCAGCACAGTCTACGATGGCTTGTATTAAATGACTGGCTTTTAATTTTATCCAGCAAAGCAAGTCTACAATGGCTTGTATTAAATGGCTGGTTTTTAATTTTATCCAGCAAGCAATTTTATATATTAAATGGCTGGCTTTTAATTTTATCCAGCAAAACAATTTTACTTGAAAGTGTAACTCCTTTTCTTGCATTCTCGGCAAATATTTAAAAATTTTAAATAAAATCAACACTGTAAATGAATATCGCTAGATATCAGCAATGAAATTTTATTTGAAAGTGTAAAATCATTTCTTGGCATCTTGGCAAAGATTAGTTTTTCTTGAAAGTGTAAAATCCTTTCTTGGCATCTTGGCAAAGATTTAAAAAGCAAAGCAATTTTATTCGAAAGTGTAAAATCCTTTCTTGACATCTTGGCCAAGATTTAAAAATTTTAAATGTGCAAAATCATTTCTTAGCATCTTGGCAAAGATTTAAAAATTTTAAATAAAATCAACAATGTAAATGAATTCTTAGATACAGTATATAGTAATGGTAGACTCTTAAGCAGATGCATACTTGCCAGATGCACAATGATAGATAATTGATTAGCATTACACTAATGTTGCCAAATATTAGTGTATGTAGTGTTTACATGCTTTTGAAAAATCCCTAAAGTATGTCAAAAATTGCTAAATTCCTTTTCTGCTACTGTCCCAATTAAGCAAAAAGTTGTCCTAATTAACTGTTTAAATTATATATTAGTTTGGTTTCTGTTCTTTGAAATTTGGCCCAAAGAAGTGGCTGTCCCAATTAACCAGTGGCCCAATTAAGTGGAATCGACTGTATTCATAGTTATTAGCTAATAGTTGTAACTAATTACACTCTTCAAAATTTTGTTTAAAATTAGATTCTTAATCAATCCTGCCAAAGATAGAGATATAAGGAAATGGGCTGCAGAAGGATTAGCATATTTGACACTTGATGCTGATGTTAAAGAAGATCTTATTGATGATGCACCTGCTATCCAAGCTTTAGTTGAATTGGCAAAGGTAATGTGATATTAGATATATTTTAAAAGCTGAAATGAATAAGTTGCTTTTAACTTAAAGTTCTCTTTTTTAGACTGGTGATCTCTCTGTACTCTATGGAGTTGTTACAACATTTGTAAACCTAACAAACAGTTATGATAAAGAAGAAATAATTCCAGAATTAATAGAATTAGCAAAGTTTGCTAAGCAACATGTACCTGAAGATCATCCTCTGGTTAGCATTTTTATTTTAATGAAATTTTAAAATGTTTTAATTTAATTTTGAAATCAAAATTTGTAATAAGATAAGTAATGTCAATAAGGATTGATAAGCACTATCTATCTTTTTCTTTCAATCTATTAAGTTAAATTAAATCCAAGCACTTTTTCTACCTAACTTGAATTTACTTAATGTTTATCAAATAATATAACTATAAATTGGCATTTTAAAATGAAGTATGTTTGGATTTTTCAGCAACTAGAATAATAGTTTTATTAATTATACTTATTTTGACTAGTATTTGGCATTCAGAATGCATTTGAACCCAATTTGCCTGGATTCCATTCCATAAATTTGATTATACATAACTTATGCTGCTATTTATTGGGTCAGTATTTTAAAACAGTTTTGGTCAGTATTTTAAATAAATGATCAATATTTATAATAAAATATCAGTACTTAATATAAGTGGTCAGTATTACAACGGTCAGTATTTCATGGACAACTTGGAAAGGGTTAAGGCTTGGAACAAGCCTACGTACAAAAATTCAATTTCTTCTATACTTACCGTCAGAATTTAACTTTAACAATTTTATCAAATAGATTATTAGTTCTAGTTATCAGCCATATGCAATCACAAGACATTGCTCTAATTTTAACGAAGTTATTAACGGTTCAATTTAACATTGAAAATCCCATAGTCCCTGTATCTCTGTCTGCATGGCTCATGAATAAATTTAAGATTTTCGATTTCTCCCAAACTATCCATGGTATAGACTCCAAAATTGCTATATATAATGAGGACACGTGTCCAAAAGAACCAATAAAAAATACCAACTAAAAAATATTACTGCAATTTTATTATTTATACTGACCAAAAGTGTAAATTATACTGACCAAAAAATGTAAATTATACTGACCAAATGTAATTTGATACTAACATTTAATTATTTATACTGATCAAAATATCCATTTATACTGACCATTTATTTTACAAAATACTGACCAAATAAATAAAAGTGCTTCTAAAAATACAAGAAATCACAACAAGCACTTGAAGCAGGATACATACACTAAGCAGGATTACATATACTAATAATACAATTGTTTTCTGAAAATGTTTCCGGAAAACAATTGTATTGTTAGTATATGTAATATATATTATATATATCTAATAATAAAATAGTGTATTTATCCTGCTTCAAGTGCTTGTTGTGATTT
>AYEL01046656.1:0-95014 GCA_000484575.1 Olivierus martensii
TAAATTATACTGACCAAATGTAATTTGATACTGACATTTAATTATTTATACTGATCAAAATATCCATATATACTGACCATTTATTTTACAAAATACTGACCAAAAATGTTAAAAAATACTGACCAAATAAATTTTCCTCCATTACTTATTTTCATTGTTACTGATTTTTTGTTATATAAACCAAATATATGTTAGCTGAGACTAATGCATATTTAAATTTAGAACTTAATAGCAATAATCTCATAAAATTAAAAATTCATTGGGGTTCCTGATATACTTTATATGTTTACAATATGAAAGTAGAATCCTTGATCATGTTGTATATTCAAAAATTCCATAAGCTAAATGTTCATGCTGTTTCTAATGCTTCTTCACTCTTCCTGTGATTACTATTTAATTCAATTATCTAACAATGAAAACTAAAAACAATTATTAAAATTAATGAAAACTGAAAACAGAACATACAAACATTTAATTGTATAATATGAAAACTAGTATAGATATTCTCTGATTAATGCAAGTAATTGGGACTGAAGGATTTTATATAAATTGGATTTTGTTGAAATTGGAGAAATGATTTTTTTTAACAAAAATTCTGAAGCAAAAACTACCAGAGCTAGTGGGACTACTGTAATTGTGCCTATATCATGTTATGGCACTATATTGTTTCTCTGATTGAAAATAAGACAATCCCACTTGGTACAATATCATATCAACAAACAATGCATGAAACATAAATAATGTGTTCTTTTAAATGTTGTAAACTAATATGTTCAGACTTGTATCTTGCAAACACAATAAATTTTTATGCTCTTATATCTCAAAAAAATATATATATTGGAAAATTTTTTACATAAGTTAGATATACTAAATCAGCAAATACCTGTATTTTTACCCAGTTTTCTTCTAGCATCTTAAAAAAAATTTTTTTTTGAAACTGGCTCATAGACATCTGCTTATTTAGCTTATAATAATCAATTTGATTTGTACCTCTTCTATGAAATTGATTAGATGTGGAAATTGCAAATTTCATAATGGATTATTATTATTATTATTATTATTATTATTATTATTATGAAACCCCTGATGATTAGAAATTTCCAAAATAACTGTGAAATACATTGCTGTTCCTTATGAAATATAAACTTTTTTGATTTTTATTCATTTTATTAAAAAATTCATAAAGCACCAAATATTAGCCCAAAGTTTAAGATATTTTTATATAATTTACAAGATTACTAAATAATAAACATAAAAGTTAGAAATGAAAATATTAGAAATTTTTTAATATTAAAATTTCACATAGAAAATTCTATCTATGTTTCTTAAATTCTTTCTAGTTTCTTAAGTTGCATTCCTGCAAATTTGATGTGTGTGAAATTTCTGGAGGACTGAACTCTTGTGCAAATAGGATCAAGTGCAGCTTAAGATTTTTTGTTTTAATGGATATTAGTTTTTAAAAATACTGATATCCCTCCTACAACATGGTTTTGCTCTAATACAATTTGAAAATTGCAGAAACCTTCATATACCACAGTACTTCTACAACACAGTTTTTACTTGACACATTTAGAAAATTACATTTACTCTCCTACAATACAAAACATTTTCATTAATTTTTGTAAATTCACACTATGGGCACACAATACATACATAAATTGCAATCATTGGGAAATACTTTGCTAAAATTAGTCATAAATGCAATTTAGATAATTTGCTGTGAGAGGGATGATATGTAGTTTATTTTGATTTTAGATTTGAAATTGAGTTAATTGTTGATTATTGACTATTTTGTGTTCCCGTTCAGTTTTTGGATAAAAAATAAGTTTTTATTTTTCAATAGAGAAATATGAAAAAGAAGAAAAATTTTTTTATTCATAAATTTTTTTTGGGTATATGTTAAGGAATGATTGTTTTCTAGCAGGTTGTAGTAGGCTAGATTACAGATTTTGTAAAGAGAGCAGAAGATATACAAATTTTAAATGCATAAAAAAGTTCAGAAAGTGAAGTTGATAAAAAAAATTCTCTCGTTTTAACAAAACAGTAAAGGAAGATGTAATTATTAAATGAATGTTATAGAAACTGTATACTTTTTCTTTCCTTTTGTTTTATGTATATTGTTTTTTTAGGTCTTATATTTATATTTTTTCTTTCTTTATGTTTTGTGTATTTAATATTCTTAATAAAAACTAAGTTTCTTCTGTGGAAATAAAGTCAGTTGTTTTTAATTGGGTTTGGAACATAACTCTCCTTTTTATATTGGCTCAAGGTCTCATATAACATGATGTTTTTTAAGAACTTATCTGCTATGTTATAGGAGGGATACCTGTAATAAATTTATTAAAATTTAGTTATATGATATTTGATTTTATAATTCCTTTTTAATTTGATACAATTGATTAATATTTCAGTTATTTAAATTGAGATATAATCTACTGTACTATAAGCATTTGAAGTATTAAACTTTCATAAATATAATTAGGTGAAAATTATCTGTGTCAGTAACCAATTTATTTAACTTTCACTTAAATTTCTTAATTGCAATGATTAATAATTAAGTGTAAAAATAATCAAATTTACTCATGAAGTGAAATGTTTGCATTTTTTCTGCAAACATTTCAATGGTCACCAAGTGATCAGTTGATCATTTCCTATTTCCTGGTCATCATATACTCTGGATCTGAATCTATATGATTTCTGGTTATGGGAACATTTAAAGAATTTGGTTTATCATGGAAATGCTTCAAATTTACCAAACTTAAAGGACCAAGGATTTTCAATTGCAATCTTATTTTGAAATTGTGAAACTTACAATAAAATTTAAAATGACATTTCTACTATAAACCTGCAGAATATATTTTTTGTAAATTCAGTGTCTCAGCATTCTGCTTTAAATTTTTCATTTTTTCTTAGATGATCACTTTAAACATAGATATAAAGTGAAATATAGCTAAATATTCTATTGTTTTGATTCCCAGTTCAAGCAAGCAATATCTTCTTTGATTTTAAATTGAATTAGATTAAACTTGTATAAAATTTAAATAAAATGAAGATTTTTGTGTGATTTAGCACAATTATGAATTATATTTATTAAATCCCACATTAAGTAATTAGCCTTCAGTAAATTAAAAACATTTATTTTCACCACAGTTACTTACAAGAAAGTACTTTTGACCTATTCAGCCCTCATTAGTCTTTTTGCATTGTGAGGAATCTACCTTGGTCAGCCATTTTAGAACAATTTAAATGTTACCATGGACAGGAGGGCAAAAGAAAACTATTTTTTGGAAATGATTATTTATGTAAATAATAAGAAAATAATTAGAAATCATTTTTTTAAACAAAAGAGAAAATTTTATTGAATGGTTGTACATGAAGATTTGCATTTGATGATTGAGTAGCCACCTTCAAGATCAACTGAATTTATTCAGTTGATCTTGAAGCTGCTTCAGTTGATCACCAATAACTGTCCTATTTATAGGACAGTTATTCGTGCTGTAAATGAAGCAGGTTAAAGTGAGTCCAGTTGCATTTGAACTTTGATCTTGGTATTAATATTGTGGAATTTGAATTGTCCTTGGTGGAACTGTTGTCTTCATTTGACAGTGTTTTGTGTAACAAAAAGTTTGGTAAAGGGGACTCTACAACTTAACAATTACTGTATGCAAGGTTTCAATATTTCTATCCCTCTTTTATATTTTCTTAACATTCTTCTTGGCTACTTAGTTTATATTAATTAAAGTTCTATTAATAATAATCTCATTGTTTAGTATTTTAACTAATATGATTGGCTGTTGGGCTATGATTTGATTCTTACAGGAATGATGAACAAATGCAGCTATTAGGTTTTCATTTACAGCTGACATTAATATAGTGATCCAGGCAAGTGGACCATTCAACAAGATGGTGTTTGGGCTGTGACTTGACACTCTACATTTATGCCAAGATAAAATAAAAAAATAAAATAAATAATTTTATTTTATCTTTTATTTTATCTTATTTTATCTTTTTTATTAAAAAAACAATGGCATCAATTATATATTGATGCCATTGTTTTTTTAATAAAAAAATGCCATGTAACAATTTGATATTGCATGACTAATTACATTTGTTTGTATTTGTGTAATAATGTTACTGGTTTCTAAAAATAGTAGTAATTCCATCATAGTAGTCTTTCCATTTACTGTCTCCATTGTGAATTGTTTTACATGTTCCTGTAAAAACATAATTAATGTATTTACTTAAAATAAAATTAATAACCAATTCCTTTGTAATATGTATCTATGTATATATATATCAATGGAAAAGATCTCACCTGCACTCAGACATCACAGCATTTAACATATATTTTTGTAGTTTAATATTGGTGTTAAGACTTAAGAAGCCAAAAGTATTTTCTTGTAACTAATTGTAAATACAATTGAATACAAATATTTTTAACCTGCTAAACGCTAATTATTTAAAGTGAGATTTAATATATATTCTTTATCACAAATACTGTTTATGTACTTTAGATCTTTGAAAATTAGTATTGAGCAAAATTTCAAGTTTATTTGATAGTATGAGATTTTTTTTTCTAGGCTTTTCATTAACTTTTCCTTATTTTGAATAAATGCAAAATTAATTACAGGTAAAATAGAATTTATTAAAAAAATATATATAAAATTTGCAGATACATGAACAAATATTTACAAATTTATTGGGCTTGTATAAAAACTTTCAAAATGAAGTATTGCTAGATAAGATGAAATTGATTATAATACTGAATGGAATTCTAGATAACTGTATGCTTCAGTTATTTATATAGTTGGATCTATTCTTGAATATATAATAATAATGAGTATTCATAAGGAATGTCATGAATATAAATAATCTTTAGTAATAAATATTGAAATTATCATTGGTATATAAAATTTATTAAGAAATAATAATGCAGATGATATGAAGCACTTAAGATGTAGAGATAGAAATCTTCATTTAATTATGATAAAGATTTGCATAATATAATTATGAATCAATTGTTAAATTTTTTAAAGGATGCACCAGAACATGTCAAAAGAAGGATTAAAATTTTAGCAGAGTCAGGAGTAACTGTTGCACTTGTAGCTTTGTCTAAAACAGAAAGCAAGAGTAGTCGAGAAATGATAGGAAGGTAAGTTTGGAATTTTATCAATATGAAAATATGAATTTTCTTTCTTTTAATATTGATAATTCAATAATTAGAGTGTTTAATGCTATATGTGAACATAAAGAACATAGGGGTATAGTTGTTCAGCAAGGTGGAACTAAGGTATATTTTTAAGTAATCTTGTTTTAGATATTAGTTTTCATCAATTCAAATTCTCTTTACTATTTTTAAGGCTCTACTGAATTTAGCTTTAGATGGAACAAAAACAGGAAAAAAAGTAGCTGCTCAAGCACTTGCTAGAATTGGTATCACTATTAATCCAGAAGTAGCTTTTCCTGGTCAGAGGGTAAGATATCCATTTAGGCATTCATTGATTAATTTTTAATAAATTATGCAAGATAATTTATATATATATATATTTTTTTAATACTAAGTGTTTGGAAGTTGTGAGACCACTCAGAGATCTTCTTAATCCTGATTGCAGTGGATTGCAAAATTTTGAAGCTCTAATGGCATTAACCAATTTAGCACAAGTCAGTCATACTGTCAGGTAAAATAGATATATTAACATATGTATATTTTATTTATTCATAAAAATTTTATGCACATTTGAATTTAATGATGTGATTGCAATATTTTGATTAAGATATGCATTTTTGAATGGAACAAGAAGATAACTTCTAATTAGTTGATGGATATTTGTTTTGTTAAAGAATTGATTAATATAAATAGACAATAATACAATGTAGTTATATTCATATCTCTCCCTACCCCTTACTAATAAGCAGAATGGCACCAAAATTTGTACATATACTATTCAAATGATGGGGAGAAGGATTCTGTAAAAAAATTTAGTTCCAAAATCTCTGATGATAGGGGAAAATATGGCACTGTTCAACAGAAAATATATGAAAAAGCACAAAAGAAGAAATAACTAAGATAAATCTAAAATGAAATTTTAAATTTTTATTTTGTTCTTTGCAAAAATGAAAAAAAAACTTAAACTGCTGCAGGAAATATTTTCACTACTTCAAACTCATCCATCATTTTTTCATGATGTTCAAGTTGAACTTCAATGAGGTAACTGTTGTTTTACTGCCAAAAATTGTATTTGATTCATTCTGCAGTTGAGCATACTGTGTAACATCTCTGGAGAAAGAGTCTGCACATGTTGCTTTATGTCCTGTAAAACGACTAGGTTAGGGACACTTCCTCCATAGAATTGGTCTTGAGATGACCCCACAGTATAAGATTATGCCATGGGGAAACAGCACTTAATTATATTTCAGTGAAATGATCTTGTAAAAATTGCGTCATGGGTCATTTGATGTGAGGAAAAGCCCTATTTTATATGAAAAGTTAAGATAAATCTAAAATGAAATTTTATTTTTTTGTGCTTCCATTTATCTCCTGTTGTATAGCAACACATTTTCCCCTATTGGCAGATTTTGGAACTGAATTTTTCTTTGCAGAATCCTTCTCCCCATCACTTGAATAGTATATGTACATATTCTGGTGCCATTCCACTTATTAGAGCTATATATAACTCTGAATAGGGAAACTAATTATAACCATATTTTTTTTTTAATTTATAAATATTTATAAATTTGTGTACCAGTTGATGATGATGTATTTTTGCTGAGAAGATAAAGACTATATTAATAATTATAATATATTCTGATAATCACTGTAAAATTGAAAATGCACTAGAATAATAATAGTTTATTGCATATTTAATTATTTATTTTGGATCAAAAGGATCAAAATCCTTTTCATATAAGATAAGAAAAATTATCCTACTGTAATGCAACTATGAAAACATTTAATTACAAACTAAGTTTTTATTAATGAATTTATGCTAAAATATATACAAATATTACATAGAGTCCCCACTTAAAACAGGGATTTGTTCATAATTTTTAAATGCAATTTCATCACTCATCATCAAAGCCAGATTTATATTTTTGGGGGCCCTAGGATGAGTAAAGCTTTGGGGCCCCAAAAAATAATAATCATCTCTGAAATAACTTATTACGAACAAAAATTCAAATCAGCTACATCTAATTTTAAAGACTCCTTACACAGTAAGACCCCACTTAATGCTGCTCCATTTAATGCTGTTTCGGTATAACGCAGTTTTTTCAAATTCTGTATACATTTTATTGATTCACTTTAGTGCAGTTTTTCAAACCAATTATATTCACGTAAATATGAAATCGCACGAGTTTGTTGCTTTGACACTCCTATACCATCTCTCAGTGCGTTTGATATCAGTGCAGTGCAGTTGTGTGTGCAATACATACGAAAGTCTACTGCGTTCACAGTTCATATTTATGATTGGTCATCAATGTTATTTTACAGTAATAAAAACAACAATTACCCCATTTTAATTTTAACCCGAATGCTGCCACTTCGAACTATAGCTCCTTGCAGTTAGAATGCTTTTCTTTCATCCATATTTTTTCGTTGTTTATAGTTTACTGCAATCTGATTACTGTCTTTTGTTCTTAAAACTTTTTATTTTCTAATTTTAAGAATTTTTTCATGAATAATTTATGAATACAAATCGATATTAGCAATAAAAAATGTCTATAATTAATGTAAGACAATAATAATAATATAAGTTACAAAATAAAAAAAATGATATGTATATATTTTATTTACTGTTCTATTTCACATCCCATTATTTACCTGTTAAGATGACCTCATTTAATGCTGTTTAATTTAGCGTTTGGTTTTTCTGGGATGTATCCCCGTATTAAATGGGGTCTTACTGTAATTTATAAGGAACCTTTAAAATTTTACTTTCTATCTAGCACTTTAATAAAAATCCCATTTTTCTTATTAAAAGTTTATAAAAGTTGAAAACAGATGATAGTTTTGGGGGCCCCTAGGACACGGTCTAGTTGGCCTATAGGTAAATCCGGCACTTCTCATCATTTATATTTTCATCTACTTCTGGATATATATGCTTCCTCCTTTTTGTCTCTATAAATATTTATCTTGTGCTATCTGCATCCAATGGGAATCAATTTCTTTTTTAATATCATCTCTCCAGGATGGTTTTTCTCATGTCTTCATTGCCATTCAGACTGTTCTGACATATGATAGCAGGAGTAGAAACAGAACACCATTGTAAGTCAAAGACTATATGAATAATACAGTAATGTAGAATAAATCTGTTTATACATTTTTCTCATGGGAAAGAACAGTGTTAGTAGAGCAAAATATGTATGTAAAAATAAAGAAAATATTAAGTAATATAAACAAAAATATAATGTATAATATAGTTATATTTACAGCAAAAAATAATAAGATTGAAATTTATATTTTAATGTTGCTTCTCAATCATTGTCAAAATATAAAGTGCTGATATATCATGTCTAACCACAAGCTGTCCATATCCATGGTAGATTAAACCAATGGTCTCAAACTAGTGGGCCACAAAGATGTTTTAACTATTTGTTTAAATAAATGTTACAGTTGAAAAATTATTATAATTTAACATTCATAAAATAATAATGTAAAGTTTTACAATGTACTGCAGTACTTAACTTGTGCTGTGTTATCAGTAACTATTCCTATTTTCATTCTTGTTATATTTATGAATCATCCCTCATGAAATTTTGCTGTGAAAATTATTGCATTGTTTGGGAGTATATACTTATGCAAACAGTTCTTTTTACAGACAAAAATTAATAAATCTAATAAAAGAAATTGATTGACTGATTAACATTTACAGTCTTTAATGAAGATAGTTTCCAGTAATTTGTCTTAAAAGGCTACAAATTTTAGCAGATTCACAACATCGTCAGAGTCAAGTAGTAGTCGAAAAAAAAAAAAAAAAAAAAAAGCAGATTCACAACATCGTCAGAGTCAAGTAGTAGTCAAAAAAAAAAAAAAACAGTTTTATAATCACATAATTATATATTTCAATATCTTTGTAAGAAAAAATGAAAATAATTACAAATAAATATTTTCCTTTCATTGTAATTTTGTTTAAAAATATTCGGCCCTTCATTTCCTTTTGAATTGCACATTCAGCCTACAAGCAATTTGAGTTTGAGATCACTGGACTAAACAAAACTTCAGTGAATGAGGATTTACAAATTCACTTGAACCACCCAAGAAATTTTCCAAGATATGGGACTTGGATTAAATCCAGGAACCCTAGATTGAATGCATGGAAATGTATTTCCTTTCTATCAGGCTGACAATAAAGATTTATTAAAACTGATTACAAAATTTTAATTAGTTTTTATTTAGATTGAATGCTAGAATTTTGTAAGCTTAGAAGTTCATTTAATAGTTTTTGCATTCCTTATATTTTATCTTAATAATAATACATTACTTGAAATAATTGAGTGATGATTTTTTTTTTATCACCTTTAAGAATTAGATATTGACAGATATAGGTCATTTTCAATTTTTATCTGGAATTAAAAAAAATTTGCATAAAATTCTCTAAATGAATTTCTTTGATATATAATTTTATTGCATTCTTGAACAAGAATGAAACACTTAACTGAAGCAATACTGCAAACTGGCTAGAATGCCATTATTACAAAACTAATGATAATGGCTATTGTAAATATTAATTGTTGTAATTCAGCCCATTTTAAGTCAGGGACTCTTGTATTACATTCATTATTTTTTCTCTTCTACAACACAACATTTTAATATTTCAAATTTTGAAGTTTTTGATAAAATTGCATGCCAGGTGTAAGATTTTAATATAAATAGTATTTTAAATAGGTATTATTGAAAAACAGTTTTTCTATTTTTAATTAGAAATCAGATTGTGAAAGATCATGGTATGTCTGAAATTGATCAATACATGTATGAAAGTCATGTTGAATTAAAAAGAGCTGCAGTTCAATGCATGGTCAATTTAATCGTCCATGAAGAGGTATGTAAATATGAAAATTATGAAATAAATGAGATAATTTACTGTTTTGTTTTTTATGTTTATTTCAGATAGTAAAACAATATGAATTTCCGAATGATAGAGTAAAATATCTTGTATTGTTGTCAGAAGATGATGATTTAGATACTGCAAAGGCAGCCTCTGGTGCTTTAGCAATGTTGACATCCATTAGCAAAAAAGCATGCAAACGTATTTTTGATGTAAGTTTGAACTCTTATTATTTACATATGTTTTATTTGTACTTATTTTAAATATAAGAAGCTACTTATTGAACCAAAATAATTTATATTAAAGCACTTTCAGATATCCATCCATCATCAATAAACTAAAAGTGCTATAGCTAATTATTCCAAAAGTTTGCAAACAATTAATAAACTTTTGGAAGTTTGGGTTGCAAACAATTTTAGGTATTGCTAAAATTGACAGAATTTAATAAAGCAATAAAATCTAAGCAATTTTCAAAAATAATAAGTTCTCAATTTTGAAAAATTTTATACAATGTATTCAAAACTTAATACCAAACATTTCAGACCAAATTTCAAAGAAATTTATACTCAAATATACATTAATTAGGGGAATTACCCTTAAATCAAACCAAATACTACAGCCGAACTTCCTCTAGTGGAAGTTGAGTATATTATCTGACTTGAGTCAAGTCTGTCTGCCCAGGTTTGCCAAAAAGGCCCATGGTTACATAGATAGCCTGTCTGGGAGTGCTAGTTTCGGCCTTGTCTGATAGTCTCCATAGTAATTATTATATGAGCTTCCTGAAGTAGAATTCTGCCAGAGGCCACCTTAGTCCAGCTCAGTGCTTCTCGAAGTGTGGGTCGCGACCCCATATATGACTCCATATGGGGTCGCAGAAATTTTAGCAAATGTTTTAATTCATATTCTTAGTTTATATACTTCTCTACGCAGGATTACAAAAATATTTTCTTGGGATAAAAGGGGTTGCCAAGTGGAAAAGTTTGAGAAGTGCTGGTCTAGCTGGTAAGGCATTGAGATGCTATCCCAAAGATACCAGTGCAGTGGCAAAATTTTATTTTGAGAAAATTAATTTAAAAGTTATACTATAATTATTAATTACTAGATAGTATCACCTTAATAATTAATTAAATTTAGAATTTTGAACTAACTCAATAGATGGTGGCACCATAGTCTTGTTTTAAAAATTTAATTCAGACTTATTCCACTAGGGGAAGTTTAGCTGTAGTATTTGGTTTCAAAGGAATTACTCCAATTGAACCTAATACTTGTTATGTTTTAACGAAAATTTTAATAAAATTTATTAAAATTTCCGTTAAAATATATCAAGTAATTAATTTGACAAGTATTAGATTCAATTGCAAAAAATAATATTTATCAACAATAAAACATCATCAAACCTGTGTTCTTGTACAGGGTGGACAGTATTCAAAGAAGGAAGAAAAGACATTCAATCAGATAGTGCCATATATCCCTATCTATACACCTTATTTCCATTCTCATTGTCCTTTATCCAGTCCAATTTTAAATTCATGTTTGATGATGTGGTTTTCTTTCCTTTGAGTTTTCAAAAACATAATAAAAAATTTCACCATGTTTGTGATCAGCCAAAAGATGGCAGAATCTAGAGCAGGGGTGTTCAACCTTTTAGCTTGCTTGGGCCACATTTAAAGAAAAAAATTGTCTCGGGCTGCACATAAAATATACTAATTCTAATGATAGTTGTTAAGCAAATAAGTTAATAAATAATATATAATATATGATATTCACCATAACAAATAAGCAAAAATGTCATAGCATAATAATCTTCGATTTCTTTTCATTCAGAAACTTTTTTTAAAATCATTGAGCAGGTCAAGAAGTTTTAATCAGTGAAATAAGAAATATTTTAGAAAATGAGAATAGGAAATGTATATAGGTATTTAAATAATAAAAACTTCATTATTTATTATATATTTTTAGTACAAAAATGAAACAAATTTCTTTTTCTTTATTAGTGGGATATTTGATAATGTTATGGCATATTTTTATTTTTTTTTTTGAAATAAAAAAAATAATGTTTTAAAGAAGTTTACGATTTTATGTTGGGCCGTGGGTTGGACAGCCCTGGTATTAGAGGAAGAGCTGCCCCCTTGAAGGTCCCAGACAACCCCAGGCATGACTTCATCAGGATCTTAACTTTTGGCCATTATGGCAAAGTTGGTAGTTCAACAGCTAAAATTGTTCATCAAATTTTTCCAAAATTAGCTGTATTTTAGACTATAAAAAAAGAATAATTATAAGAGATTTTATAACTTTTAAAATGAAATTTGTAACCACTTTTTTTAATTTAAAAACACTTTTTAATTTCCATAATAAAATTTTCTAATGAGAATAAATATTTATTCTAATTTAAGGCAAAAGCTTGGCATGAAATTATGTGTAAATTAGTTGCAAGTGAAGACAAAGAACTGCAACATCGGGGAGTTGTTATTGTGTACAATTTAATTCAGGCTACTCGGCAGACTGCAGAAAAAGTTATTGAAACAAATTTGTTAGAACTCTTGATGGCAATTACTCAACCTGCTGTGGACAATATTGATGAAAAGGTTAAAAAGTATGCTGAGGATGCTTTAAAGAAAGCAGAAGAGTGGAAACTGATAAAACCCAATGAAGGAGAAGAAGTTGAATCTGATTAAAATTATTAATAAAAAGTTTATAGCAATTTTGTACTGTTGAAAAATTAAAATAATAATGTTTACAAATGATTGTTTTGATAATCTATCATATATTTAAATCAGTTAAACTTTAAGTTTATAAATTGTGGTTATTAAACCAAATTATCTTATTTGAATTTGGTTTAATAAAATCATTAATTTTTCTCCACAGTGGACATCACTAACTGCAGGTTTAGATTTCTGAATGACTATCATATAAAATTTTTGCCTCTCTATCAATAATTAAGAATTACTAGGCACAAGTCTATTCTAGATTCAACCTAGTGATTAATGCTGATATTGACCTCTTATGGAAAATTTTTTGATTATTGGAATCTTGAGGATCTGAAATTGCACGAGAAGAAACATAGAAAGCTAGTACAAATATATATGTTAATGATAATGAATAAACTAATATGGAAAAAAATATTACAAGTAATCCTCGATTTATGACTTCCAATGATGGTGTTCGAACTATTTGGATAAAAATACAGTTGTAAATTAGAAAGGCTTAATTTATGATCTGTTGACAGAGTCTGATGTTGATGATCAGAAATTAATTCTAAATTAATAAAATTATCTGAAGATTCAATCTGCTACATAACCTCAGTGGTCTAGCGGTTAAGATAGTAATCCAAACGTCCTCAGGCTGAGGCAGATTTTTTCTTCAGATAAAAATTCTAGTTTATTAATTCATAAATGGTGCCACTCTGATTTATTCATTAATAAATATTCTAATATTCTAAATATTAGATTGTATTCATTTATGAGATGGCACAAATTATTTCAAATGATTAAAATTTTCATTAAACTTGGCAAAAATTGGATAAAATTTGGCAAGTATTAGGTTCATCCAAAATTTATGAATTTCCTACCATGAATATTTATTATTACACTCGAATACAAAAATACAAGAACCAGACACAAAAACGATGTTTCCTGTATATCAGACTTGCTGATGGACTCAAACCTATGTCAATTGCATTGACCAATCACAGAATTTACTGATTACATCACTGTATGCATGATCATAAGTCAAGGATTATTTAATAATCAGGGTGGTCAGTAACAAGTAATTAAAAAAATTCATGCACAATTCTCATATTTTACCTGGAAAAATTTGATTTCCCCAGTGTTTTCATATTTCAAAAAAAAAATCCTAATATAAAACAATGATTTTGAGATTTATACCAGTAAAAAATTTATAATAGTGTTTGTTCATTATAATTGCTCTAACTCAAAATTTTGCTTAGGTTTTATATACAAAAATTTGTTTATAATATAAAACTTCTGTTGAAAACATTAAGGATATAAATTTAAGGGAGCTGTGCAATTTAGATAAAATACCAAAACTGGAAAACTATAGCAATATCTCACACAGATCACCTGATTCTACCAATTTGCAACCAAGTCAATAATTTATGCATCTTTTCCTTGTGAATGAATCTTCCAATCCATCTAAAGTAAATAACAGTTGTTGATTATGACTGGATGCAAAAACTGTTTATTGGTGATTAGTGTTTCCAAATTCCCGACATTTTGGAACCTTCGGGAATCGAGAACAGGAAATCGTATTTCCCGAAATATAAAAAATGTAATTAATGCAAACTTTATTTAATCAAAACTCCTTATAGTGAGTTTTTATGTATATTTTACATTGTGTGATATGTATATCAAACAATATCACAATAATATTCCCAATCTCATTCTTTCTGCACTAGAAACAGAAACAGTTGTTAATAAAATCCTTAATTCAATCGAAATATTTAAATAAAGATCTTTCATTTCATTCTGTTTAGAACTTGTAGCGGCGTTATTTTATCAGTGGCCTCTTAATAAAATCCTTAATTCAATTGAAATATTACAATAAAGATCTTTTATTTCGTTCTGTTTAGAACTTGTAGCGGCATTATTTTATCAGTGGCGGTTTATAAGTCTTTTAATACTAACAAATTCATTGCAGAAAATAACGCAATTTATGTCACCTGATCGAAGCCTATATCAAACAATATCACAATAATATTCCCAATCTCATTCTTTCTGCAATAGCAACAGAAACAGTTGTTGTTAATAAAATCCTTAATTCAAATCTAAATATTCGAATAAAGATCTTTCATTTCATTCTGTTTAGAACTTGTAGCAGCGTTATTTTATCAGTGGCTTTAAAAGTCTTTTAATACTAACAAATTCATCACAGAAAACAACGCAATTTATGTCACCTTCTGATCCTGCAGTTAGAGTCAATTGAAAATTACAACAATTTTTAAGATGCTTTTGTTTTTCTTATAGTTTATTTATGCTATACAAAAACCCAATGTTTCTTCATGTATAATAATTTAAATCTGTCTTGCATTGATATTAAAATTGTGTCTATTAATACATTAAAAAAATTTATTTGAAATTGTTTTTCGGACATATTAGGGATGTATCTCTGCTTTCGTAATCAAATTGTTTCTTAATATATCTTATTTTTATTTATTTCTTCAAATTTCACTTAGTCAAATCACAATAAACTCTGAATCATTCTGTACTTATATTATTTTTCTGTTATTGTTTTGTCTGCGGTTTACCGCAGTAATATTTTTCTGTTATCGTTTTGACTGAGAGACTGAGAAAATTATCGATTTATAGTGTACCGAATATTGTATACAATAAATTCTTTGAATCTACAGTCAATTTGTCCTGAGCGGGCGCTCAGCTAGATTGTATGTTGAGCTGGCCCTGGATATGAGATTGGAAATTATTGTAATATTAGAATAAGTAGCAATGCAAGTTGTTTCTAAATAGATTGATTTACCTACAGCAGCTGAGAGAACCAAGTACACTCACATACATCGCAATCGTCAGCCTCAAACAAATTGATCGAATGTAGTTGGTAATATTAGCTGTCACTTTGTGGAAACGATACATCATGGAGAACAGAAACAATTTATACATAAATACTTATTTTCATAACCCAGAATTTGAATACAATATCATATTAAGGTAAATTACCTTAGATTTCACCCGAAATCTAAGGTAATTTTTATGACTTTGTTGTCAAATCCTGGGTTGTGAAAATAAATAACCTTAATATATTGTATTCAAATCCTGGGTTGTGAAAATAAATATTTTTCTGTGTAAATATGTACAAACTGTTTTCTGTTCTCCATGATGAAATGTGCTCGATTTACAAGAGCTAAAATTAGCTGGTCATGTGTTATCTGATTCTGGAGTCACGCATAGATTTCTGGTGGTGTGTAATATTGTAACACAATGTAACTTTAGATAGAGATAAATAGGAAAATATTTAAAAGATACATTGTGAGTAGTACATTTATTTCCCATTGTGGGTATTACTGGATTCAAGAAGCCGATTTTCCCAATTTCCCGAGAAATTTTTCTTGGGATTCGGGAATGGGAAAACAAAAAAAAATTCTCGGGAACGGGTGGGAAGGAATTCCTGTCCGGAAACACTATTGGTGAGTATTCTATAAATATTTCTAACAGTTGAAGGAACATATAAATCTCATTTTGTGAAGAATATTACCTTCTCTGTATCTATAGTAACCTTACCTTAGTCATCATGAGTCTTTGCATCTCAATGTTATATAAAAATTAATAATACATTTATGTCACTTTGTACAATGTATGATAGGGAAGTCTGCAAAAAAATATTAAATTGATAGAAATATTCAGCATCTTATTAATTTCTTCATTAGAGGTAAATCAAGTTTGTAGAACAGCATCAGTGATGATCATTTTTCAAAATAATGAGATCAAAAAGTATCATCATCTTAAATTACCAACCTTCTAAGTACAGTTATACCCCAAAGTTACGCAATAGGAGAGACCAATGAAAATTGCATAAGTCAGGGTATAACTTTGCATATAAATTTGGTTTAATTAGGACCAAGGACTAACAAAAACACTAGCTTACAAGAAAAATATTTAATAAAATTGCCATTCTTTATATATATTTATTTTTTTAATATTTTGTATTAATGAGTTATGTAAAAAATTATTCACTATTTAATTATCATATCATATAATTTCAGCATTTTTTTCCATCTCAACAATAATACATATCACGACATTTACAAATTATGCTTGAGTTCAAGAATTGAGCATTTTTCACTGTATCGAGAATTCTTTTATTATTTTTTATGGTTGTTCTTACTGTGGATTCCAGTAGCTCAAACTTCTTTGCCAATTTACAAATTTTCATTGTTATCAAAATCCTTGTTAATTTAAGTTTACCTTCCAAAGATATCGTAATTTTTTTCTTAATAGGTGCAGGAGAATCAGATTTACTTTGTTTGGACTTTTTTAAGGGTTTAAATAAAACATATAACAAAACAATCTTAACTTTCGTCGATTGTAGAATTTTAATTGTGCACAGAGTTCGTGCGAAACACATGCAATGCATATCACAGCAAGATAGCGTGCAGCAGTGTTGCTAAACGAGAAAAATCAAGAACCGCGTAATTCCGAGTTTTCCTAAGTTGGGGTATTACTATACTATTATTTCATAAAGTCTATTGTGGAATTAAATTATTATACAAATTCTAACTTATTACCTAGCAATAAATTGTGAATGGTATCACTAAATATATCACTCGTATAATCTGATAGCATAATCAAATAATTCTTATTCAGTTTTGATTTACTTTATCTATTGTAAATTACTTATCACTTGAAACAGCAAAACATAAGCCACAAATCATCACAATTCTCTTTATTATTATTTTTTTTATATATATATATAATCTCAATTTTTACATTTAATGTGACCTAGTTGAGATATCATTCAGAAAAGAATTGATTCATAAAAATGTACATCAAATATTGTTAAGGTCTGTTCATTTATAATATATAATTTACATCATTTCTTTAAGTAAGATTTCACCAAATATAAATTTATACACAATGAATCAACAGAACATAATTTTATAATACAAATCCATTAATATAGCATGCTGTTTTTTCTTTTTTGTTTTGTATTTACAATTCACTTATACGAGACAAAAATAATGTACATGTTAATTATGGTTGTTTCACATACAACAACAGTAAAATCCATATCTATACATAATCCCTGAAAACTGATGTTAATCACAAATAAAAATTTTTACGACTAGAATTAAAATGATTTGCAATTTTGAATTTTGTATTACAAGATGATCTAAAATATTATGTAAAGGAAATAAATTGACTGTTGCAATTTCACAACAAAACAGGCATTTTAATTTAATATAATGTTAAGGTTTTGTTTTAAATATTGGAATATAATCAAAATATTTCAAAATTTAATTCCAATAATTTTCAAAAATTAAAAAAATTTTTCTGAACTTTAAAATCCACAAGCAAGCAATAGATTTGAACAAGCTTCTTGTCCCAAAATTTGCCAAATAATAATGGCCATTAATTATTTCACCAAATACAAAATTGATGGAAATTTAAGAAAAATGTGTCATTTTTGTCCTTTTCATCAACTTTTAATAATAGAAATCAATTAAATTCTCAAAAGATTAAAAATAGGTGAATTAATTTTGTATAATATTAAAATATTTTTTAATAGTTTTAACTGTACATTGTTGAAATCAACATATTAACACTAGAACTATCACTAGAGAAATAAAACATCTTATCTTCATATTGAATATGACATGCACAAAAATATCTTTGGCTTTTCTTTTAATGCTATTGCATTCTGAATATTATAGCTTTCTTTAATAGGGCACTTGTTTATATTATATATATATATAGATATTCAAAATAAATTCTCTCTTATTAACAAATTATAATACTGCTTCTTTTTACATGTAAGACCACATTGTGACCTTGAATCAAGTCAAAGCTGTGACTTCAATGTAAGATATTAAACTCAGGCTGTGCATTAACAATCACATTGCTAGAAGATAAATAAATAAATTTTTCATGCCTAAACACTTAAATCACTCAGGTGTCCATTTTATATTTGGAAGTAGAATTGCTATTGTTCATATATGTAACAACCAAACTAAATTATTAATTAAATCATGGATTTTGTATGAGAGGTACAAATAATAAAAAGCTAATATTTATGCATAACATTATGATTCAATTGAATTAGTCCTCATCAGCTTTCTGTAGCAGTGCCGACAGACTGGAACTGGTCTTTTAGTATAATGACCTGGCAGAGGGATTTGTTTGTCGATGCAACGAACACAAAACACATCTCCACAACTCCAGCAATGAAACTATTTGTAAAATATTTAGGTAAGTAGGTAAACTTTTATAAAATTTTGTTAAAATAACAAAAAAACATTTACTTACCTTCCTGCCAAAATGATCAAATGGAGTGGAACATGAGCATTCTTTGATATTGCGCAGTGTTTTCCAGGTGATTGCAACAGATTTCATTTCTTCATGGAGTTGTTGAAATACTGTTAAATCATGTTTATCTTCTGAAAATCCTATAAAATATTTATTATAATGGTTTTATTTTCAACTAATATTTATTCCACTGAAATTGCTACTAAATGACAATAAAAAATTACAAAGCTAGTATGGCAACTGATTTAAGTTTGCCAGAAAATTTTTTTTTTGAATTTGGATATTTATTTTAAAGATACTCCAACTATTTCCTGGATATGTATCTTGTTTTAAATTTTAAATGGGTGATGAAAGCTTTTATGCTTACATACAAGAAATTAATTTATTAATTATATATCCTGTTAATGTAGTCTTGGCTTATTGGCATGCAAAAGTCAGAAGCAATGAACACCAAAAGTTGTTAGTAAATTTGATTGTAGAATTTGAAATGGCAAACAATTTGTAGAATTTCAAATGTTTGTATCATTACTTAATTGTTTTAAATAATTAATTAAATTAAGATTAGCATCATCTATGAATTAATATACAAGGTGATCATAATTAAATTTGATCTATTCAAAGCACTCTGTAGCTGTAAGCAAATTTTGGTATCAATTTGCACACCAAAATTTGAATAATTATTCAAAGAATGTGGAAAAAGATTACAAAAAAAAAAAGTTGATAAAATTTCCTTTAGGGGCACTTTATAAAAAATACACACAGAAAAAAAGCATGGTTAAATAACTAAGACCAATCAAAAAGGATAGTTCAAACTTGTAATATTGCAATCAAAGAAAAAACAAGCTGATGTGCATAAACATGCGAACTGCAGCAGAATTCTGAATTTAAAAATGATTATAGCTAGTGAATGCCATTTGTATCAGCTACTACAATGGCTATCACTTTACTGGAATGTACTTTACTTGTGAAGCATTTTTACAAAAACTAGAGTTGATGATATGAAATGATATGAATGTTCATAAATTTTGCTGCAATAAGCAATTACACTGTGGACCAATGTTGTCACAAGCAGTGATGAACACAATAAGACAATTCGAGAAAATTGGAAAGTTAGGATTCAGAGGGCACAAGCCAGTCCCTGAAGAAGTCATTGAAAATTTATGAATCATTTTAAAAGAAATGGCTATCATCCTTCATTCTAGAAAATAAAAGAAAAAAGACAAGAAAAAGGAGAGAGACCACTAAAAGAATATGCAGAAACTGATGGTTTTTAATTTGCAAAATCATTAGATAAAGCTGTATTCTCTCTTCATATATTTTATATACAAACTAAATAGATATCATATGGAAAAATAGCTTGAATGGATTATAATGGAGTCAAAATAGTTGAATGTAAAATTAATAAAATTATAATTTAATAAGTAATTGATATATATTGATATTTTATTACTTATAGAGAAGACAAAAGCTACAACTAATAGAATATTAAATAACATTGACAAAGATAAAAATCAGTGAACAAAAAATCATCACCAAAACACAGCCAAGTTATCAGAAGTTTGAAAAGACAACTACAAAGGAATTAAAAATAATTCCATAAAAAGTACAGAAATGCATCCCTGGAACCAACATCAGTATTGTGTAGTTTTATTGATTATTCTAACTTTCACAATCATACATAGAAAAGAAATTGATAAGAAGAAAATCAATTAATTTAAAACATGATATCAAAGGACAATTTCATGGACATTATAAAATACATAAAATCCAATTAAATCATTATTAGAAGTCAAAGTGATAAAACAAACTATTTTGAATTTATCATGAGAAGTCACTAGAAAAAATAATGCAAGTAGAAAGCAGCAGAAAAACACAAGAACCTATATATGATGGATTTCATAAATTTGTTTAATTATATTACTGAGATTTTGTAGTCTTTTTTTGAATTGTTGATTCATAGGATTTCCACGAATAAAAAAGCAACTTGATAACTTTTAACAAATTCAAAAAATTTGCTGTGCCTCTTGAGATGAATTGGAAAATGATGAATAGATTATTTTCCCAATATATCCTAAATATCAAGTAAAACTGAAAAAGTATGATAGCATACTTCCATATTTTTGTTTCAAACTGTTAATCCAGAAATTGCATAAATTCCATTTTTTTAAATTATAAATAAAATTTAATAACTGCTTGTGAAATCTAAGCTTATTCACTGAATTTAAACAAATGAATTTCATAATGATGGAATTAAAATTATTTTTACCTTAATATTTTTGAATTATCTGTTTATGTGAACATGAATAAAAGCTGACTCTGCTTATATGAGACTGATTTGTTAGGGAAGTATCCATATGATCTTATAATAAAACATGTTTTTGTTATACTAAATGCTAAAAAAATCATCATCTATACTCATATTTTTATTAAATGATTCGTTTCATCACAGACAATAATTTGTGTTATTGATGTTTAGAAATCAATTTATATTATTGACTTCTAAATAACACAAACTTTTTCAATATTGAATTTCTGAGAAAATATACAAAACAAAAGAGTAAAAATTAAAAGATGTATATTTCAAAGATACAAGAATACCTTGATTATCGTGGTTAATGTTGCCACGAAAAATACCGCAATAATCGAATCCGCGATAATAGTTATTGTTGCCATGAAAAATACCGCAGTAATCGAATCCGCGATAATCGGGATAAATAATGCATGTAAAATGGGAATCACTGCCAAGGATTTTTCAAATATATTAATTAAATTTTATGTATAAGATAAAAAAGAAATGTGTTGAGTGTGTTAATCTTCTAAATTGATCACTCTATGTTTCTTCTTGATAGCTGTAGCCTTGATATCATCTTTGTTTCTTTTAGCATTCATTGTAAGGTATATAAGAAGAGAAATAAATATCTACATGTACTTCAAGTAGAGGTAGATAGTTTCTGGTGAATGGTGAGCAGGCACTATCGGATAAAAACGAAGCGCTACTTGGAGAATGGCGACTCGAACTAAATGTAATTCTGGTTGCATATGTAGTGGGCTACATCTCACGGCTGCAATAATTCAAATTTGAGCGCAATAATTCGAATTTTGGTATCAAATTATAAACCGCGATAAATCGAGAATCGCAATAATCGAAACCGCGATAATCGAGGTATTCCTGTATTAATAAAAAAAAAGGAGATTATATTTAAACAAAAATAAATATTGCTGTAATTGTTATGTTTCAAAATGTTCTACAAAATTAAGACAGACAAGATAGTTTAATTAAAAAAAGTTGATCTTAGCACCTTGAAAATTGATTTATTTATTTATCAGCGGTTCCCAACTTGTGGTTCACAATACATTATCAGGTAGTCTGTGACTGATATTGTTTTTATATTAAGTGCTTTGATTTTGCTCTGATCCTCTCTGTTTTTATTGATTATATAATCTATGTATTTGTTTGTTAAAATGAATGAGCAATACTTTGTATTTGTTTAAGTTCCAATTTTATTTGATTCCATGTTTATTTCTCCTCTCATGCTGATGTATCACATGAAAATTATTTTTCACATTCCAATTACAGTATTTGCCATTATCATCACATTATAATTCCCTTGTCATCTGGCAACTAATTAATGACTTCTGCTATTAAATATAGGCTTATTCATCTGTTGAATAAAAACAAGTGTTTATGGCATTGCAATATTAATATAAGCTAGTGATCTGCAACTTATACAGTATGTAATTGAAAAATGTCATTAGCTATAAAAAGGTTAGGAACAGCTGATTTAGGCTATGCCATTTAACACATTGAGAATTAGCAAAAATTATTATGCTTAATACTGCTCCCAGAGATTTTTAATACAGGTGGTTTATGAATTCATATTTTGGAAAAAAATCTTGAAAACCTAAGTATAAAAAAAATTGAAAATATGAACATTAATTGCAATAAATAAATATTTAACATTCATAAAAAGGCATTTCAAACCACATAAATAGCTATACAATAGAGTATGACTGGATTTGTAGCAGAAACTCCATCATCTGCTAAGAAATTTGAAAAATCAAAATGGCAGACCAGGAAGCAGTAGTGCATGATTTTACCAGCACATTATATAAATAATTTTTATTCCCAGATACTGGCCAAGGAAATATTTTATTTATATTAAAACTCATCTACTTATTTGTCAATAAAAATGAAGAATAAAATTCTCTAACATTTATGTGTCAATTATAATAATGAAATTATTTATAACTTGATATTAAAAGTCATATTTTCATTTATTTAGATAAATAAATCATTGTTTCATTATAAACTGTTGAGTTTATTGACCTTTACTTAATGTTATTATTGTCAATTTAATTGTTGCGAATGGAACCCATTTTTAACATTATGTATGAGAAATTAATTCTTAGTTTGAGTTCCAGGAATGAATTAACTTGTAAAGTCAAGTACTTTCTGTATATTATATATTCACACAAATGTACTGCTTATTATTCTGGATATTTTCTATCTAATAAGATATTAAGCAAATCTCACATGTGAACAAGGTGTATAAACAAATTTTATATTGTATACTGTAGTAACAGTACTGACTAAATAAAAAAATACATGCAGTGCTGTATTACAATTAGCTAATACAGTACTGTATTGTAATGCACCATAACATACTAATAAAGCACAAATGATAATTGATCAAGAAGTCTGGGATCTAAATTAAAAAATATGGATGCAATCTGTACTAACCATGAATGGAACTGTAGTTTGAAAACATCAAGTGCAGTTAAGATTGATTTGGGGGAATTTTTAAACCACAATATACTTTATTTTGCAAGATAAAATTTCACAAAAATATGCTAACCCAAGATTACAAGCAAGAAACTTGTAAGATGCAGTTAAAAACAAATTATTGCACAGTATGTGTACAACATTTATTTTTTGCATTATGGTAAGTAAGCATCATCAATATGTACATTAAATATGTTGTATATATATTTACTGTGAAGTAAATTTGATATATACAATACCATTTAACAGATGGCAGTACAAAATCTATATGTTTATATCAATTTAATATCTAAGTATGCCTGCTATGGTAGTTTATGTCTGCTATGTTTTGTTAACTGAACTGTATTTTTTTACTCTGGGATCTCAGATGTATACCGCAAATGGATGTTGTCTGGAAAAATAAGCGGTGCTATGCAGTGCATACCTGTATATATAAAGACATACATATATGCATACATACATAAATATGTACACAAACACACAGATTTTAATATTTTGATCTTCATGTTGAATTTTTGTGAAATTTGAAAAATATGCTAAAATTTTAAAATTGTTGAATTCTTAAAAAATTTCTTGAACAGGTATTTATCATAGATTGAAAACAATAATAAATACCTATTCAAAATATTTTTGATTTAATTATATCATTAAATCAATGATATAATTTTCTTTAATGATATTTTATTATATTGAAATAATTATCATAATATGGTAGTGTATATCTGTTGAATAGAACAAGCCATGAACCATAAAATTTGAATGATATTTAGAGATAAAATATTTTATAAAGGCATATATAAATATTTTTTTAATTATTATTGTAGTATTTTTCATAAAAATTTTCAAACAATAAATAAATATATTTTATGATAAGTTTTCTCTGTATTCCAATAATTTGATTATATTCTGCTGAAGTGATCCCATGATCAAAAATATTATACAAAATATATAAAGTTTCATCATGAAATTACTACTATGACTGATGAGGTTTTTAAAATAATTGGTTTAGGAAGAGAATTTATTTCTTCATCTTTCTGAATGAATTACCAACATAAAATACCTCTGAAATTAAAGGTTTACCAAGAAGACAATTGTAAGTAAAATAGTTGGTATGTCACATCTAATTTAAAATAGTAGAAATGAATGAATGAATGAAAATAAATGATAATATATAATAGTGGAAATTATACATATAAATTCCTAAAAATCTATATGACCAATTTTGTTCATTTTATTTCAAAAAAAATAAAAAGAATCTGAAAATGGCATAAATTTATTAAAAATTAATATAATTTTCAAGTAAAATTATTAGGAATTTTTATAAATTTCACAATTTTTTTCTCCATAGAACTAACTTTGGAAACTTGATTATACAATTCATATGATCAATTCCCATATATTTATCTAACTAATTTTTTTTATCTTTCTTTCAAATAAAACTTGTAAATGGATATAAATTTTCCAAAAATTATATATATTTCTAAAAGTTTCCTATTTTTTTCATATAAAAACAA
Source organism: Olivierus martensii (assembly GCA_000484575.1). Taxonomy (NCBI): domain Eukaryota; kingdom Metazoa; phylum Arthropoda; class Arachnida; order Scorpiones; family Buthidae; genus Olivierus; species Olivierus martensii. Next base: position 25,331 of record AYEL01046656.1, read on the forward strand.
TCATAAAAACTTTTTACTGATTTTGAAAAGTCTTATATCTACTATACTCTACTATATGAAACATGGAACTGAATAAGTTCAATATTATACAGATAGTTCTCTACTTACAATAGAGTTATGTTTTGATAACTTCATCATAAGTTGAAAATAATTCATAATGGGGTAGTAATTTAACAGTAATAATACACCAAAGAATATTGAATCCTTCAAGTAAATAAAAGAGTCTAGATTTGATCCCAGATCCTCAAAATGATAATCTGGAATTGAACCCAGGTTCTAAGATGTAAAATCATTTAGATTCTCAAAGCAGTAAGAGTTTACTTTAATACATTTTTAATAAAACAAAAAAGTATTTCTAGCCAATATGCTATGAAAATAGTCAAGTTTGAAATATTCTAAAGGCAATCATAAAATTGGATCATCCTAAGTCAAATGATTATAAATACTTGTATAATGATGCCATGATTAACTCTCATAACCGAATAGCTCTCTATTTGTTATTATTCCTTGATTATTCAAGAATTAATACAGATGGAGGGATTTAGATACTAAAATCTTATCATATTTTAAAGGGTTTTGTGTTTTTTTTTTTAATTTTAATGCACCATTTAAAGTTTTATTATCTATACTTGATTCTTTTGAATAAAATAAATTCTAATGAATTTAATGGCAAAATTCACTGCTAAATCTATTAATTCATTGCAATTCAACTATATTCAATTGATTGATATCTTTTATTTACTATCTATGATATTTTAATTTTCCATATATGATGTTTAAATTTAAATTGTGTCAAGATTTATTTTATTATAATTTATAAAAGGCAACAATGATTTTAGTGGACAAATCCAATAAAATCATTGTTGTTTTAATGAATTGCAAAAAAGAGAAGGAAATCTAAGATAGTAATTAAGAAACACTTCAAATCATGGAAGAAAGTGAAAATAGACTTTTAAAATAAAATATAAATAATCTACTTTCAATAAATCTAGGATTTGATAACATTGTAATGCAATGAATGATTTCTTTTATATTTTATTTTTACTAATTATTTTTAATGATATTTATTAATATTTTTGATTTTCTTGCATAAATATAAGTAGAAATGAAATATTTCAGAAATTGAGGATAAAATATTGTATTTTAACAAAATTTATATATGCATTTTATTTTTGACAAAAAATTGTATGTTAAAAGTGCAAATCACTTTCAAATCTTTGTATATTTTCATACAAAGAACAATTCAGGCATTCAAATATATCTAAGATACTGAAAACAATACATATATTAATTTGATAAAATTCAGAAATGAATTATCTTGTTAAAAATTAAATATCTGGAAATAATAAAATACCACTAGAAGTATCAGAGTACATACCATGTTATTTGAATAATCTGAGTTTAGCAAAATTCTCAGAAATGATGGTATATGTAAGCTATATAAATTAAAATTTCTGCTATTAACTGGTAACAATATTCAACAAATCATAGAGATCTCTGTGAGCAGTCAACAATGTGTTAAAAGATAATTCCTGTTTACTTCTTCCAAGATAAAAATATATATTTTCAGACTGCTAGTAAAAATTTCTGTATATATATATATTCAAAAAATACAAAAAGAGATTGTAAAAGTGAAAAAATGGGAAATTATATTCTTAAGATTAACATTCAATTAATATTTGATTAATTGAATATCAGTCAAGGACTAAATGTTTGATAAGAGTTAATAACTGAAGTAAGTTTTCTTTAAAGAGGATAGCATACTGACAAAAATTAATGCACTTAATGTTTACTTCCATCTTGTAGCATTTCTTGTATTTCCATTTCACTATATCCAGAATCTTGTGCACTGCTTTGACTACTTTGAATACTTGAAGTACCTCCAGAATTTAATTGAGGAGATGTGACCATAACAAAACTGTCAACTTCATCCAAAAGTTCTCCATCTACTGATGTAATTTCTCCAGAAGGGGTAGTTGGCTGTCCAAGCATTTCTTTCAATTGATTCAACCTCTATTTAATGCATATAAAATTATTTTAATTTGTATCCATTTTTAGTAAGTAAAACAGTATATATTTACCTTTTGTAAAAATTGAATGTGATCTTCTAAACTTGCAATATGATCTTTTGTAGCAACTAGCATATCACTTAGAGGTTCCCTGGGATGAACACCATTTTCAAATCTGTTATACATTCCTCTCCAAAATCTTGAAAAATTCAAATAATAAATTTTTAATGCTTTTTGTAGAGTATATAAAATAGTAATATATTGGTTAATTTCTATATTTACTTCATAGCTTGAGGTGCAAGACATGGCTTCATCAATCCATGTAATTCTGAGTCTCTTTTGTATAATGGATTTAAAAATTCTGATAAATGATTAGATAAGTAACCCCATAGTGAATATGTACGTTCTTTCAACCTAAAAATATTCAGATATTTTATTAAAACCAAAAATCTATTGAGAAACTATAGAAACTAGAAGTTTAAAATAGGAATAATTTTATTTTTCAGCAATTTATATGCTTTCCAAAAATGAATTTAATCATTAATTATAATTTGAAAATGCAAAAATACTGCACACAAAAGTTATATCATTGTTTAATATTTCTATATTTTTATTTAGATTATCAATTTACCCCATAAAATTTGTAAAGATAATGAAATAATAACCATTATTAAAATCCATATCCTATTATCATCTAATTAAAATAGCACAGGCAGTTATGAAGGAAAAACAATAATTATATTTTAATTTTAACATTTTCAACCATCTGCACGATCTACATCAGGGGTTCCCAAAGTGCAGCCTGTGATGTCAGATCATCCGCGATCTTGAATTCATAGAAATAATTTACATTTTTACAAAATGTGAAAAATCTTTCTCAATCACGAGTATTAATAAGTCCAATTGAGATCAAAATTAACTGATTAACATTTACAAGCAGAGTTAAGAATACATTCAACTGACTTAGAATCAAGGCTCAATGATATTACTATATTAAAAGAAAACAACTGCACAAGTCACACACTTCGGATTGATGAATTTATTATTATTTTTATATATGTTTTCATTATTTGGAAGCACTTATCTATGCAAGAAACTCTCTCAATCATGAGTCCAAATTGAGATCAAAATTAACTGATGAGCATTTACAAGAGGTGTTAAGAATACATTCAACTGACTTAGAATTAAGGATCAATATTTAAATAAGTTTTGAAATGTGTTATTTTAAACAGTTTGTACTAAAAAGTAATTATTGTCATAAATAAAAGGATCAATATTACTATTAAAAGAAAACAATAACTGCACTAAGTCACACACTTCAGATTGATGAATTTATTATTATTTTCTTTTTTTATTTGAAATTATTTAGTTATTTTTGTTTAATTATTTATGAAATGTGTTATTTTAAACAGTTTGTAATAAAAAGTAATTATTGTCATAAATAAGGAATGATTATGTTATAAAATTTGTATAAATCTTTCCCTTGTGTCTAACTTTTTATCAAATTGAATGGATTTTTCCATAACATTTTTTTTTGGCCTGCCAAATATTTTGGAATCCCTGGTCTACATAAACAATGGTTTAAATCAGGGGTTCCCAACGGGGTCGGTAAAGACCCCCTGGGGGTCAATGAAATTTTATAGGGGGTCAATGATGATCAAGGGGTCTATTGGGGATCAATTAAAAAGCAGGCACTACAACATAGTTATTCGGAAAATACCATCTCACATTTATGACATAAAATAAACAAACGTAAACATAAGAGAACTGTTAATATGGAAAAATTAGACAACGGACCAATATATTCCGTTGACATAAATGACATTACTTTAAAATTTAAGAGAAAGTTTCAATTTTTCAATATGCCCCTTTAGCCCAATCACAGCCTCATCAATATTTTCAATCCAGGTTTGCAATCTATTCAGTCTTGATACCATAATCTTCAATTTATTATTTATACTCAGATTTGTTTTTATCAACAAATGCAAACTATCTTGTAAATCAAAGTCACCATTTAACATATCAGTAATTATTTTTCATCAAATATTTCTTCTTCTTTAAACCACACTTCTCATTGGTCCTCAAGATTACTATGACTTATTGGAGAATATGATTATTATTTTTCACTTCCTTCTATATTATCAATACTAAATAATAAAGAAAACTATCTATCTGAAAATAGAAATAAATATTGTTATAACTAAAATAAAACATCACTGAATATCCAAATAGAATTTCTCTTAATTGTTGCATAAACTGAAAAGGGATCAACATCTGAAAATGTTTTTTGTAAGGTTTTATTGAATTTTTCCTCTGGCAATATTTTTGAGAATTTTTTTATTATGAAAAGAACCTATAATTGAATCTAATACTACTGAATTAAACTCTTGGATTAGATGAATTTTAATAATCAGAAATAACTAAAGTTAGTGCCTTTCTGATTAATTAATTAATCAAATTACGGATAAATTAAGAATGTTGCTACCTATGAACTAATAATTAAACTATAATTTTTAATTAATTTATTTGAAGAAAAATTTTGTCTTGTGCCTGGGATCAAACTAGGGTCTTCAAGATAATGCTATGAAATCTTAACTGCTAGAAAAATGTAAGCAAGTTATCTTCTCAGACATCATATACATTGTTTTGAGATAAATAATTGTAGACATTGGATTAAGCAAATTTAAACTGTAAGTAATAATAGCACTCTTAGTTTAATTATATTGAATTTAATTATTAATTCAGAGATGGTATGAACTGTAGCAAAAAATTATCTATTATTATTGAAATTTTATTTAATCCATGAATTTAATTTGGCCATATTAGATTCAACTTGATTAATAATACTCTTGAGATTCAAATTATATAATAGTATCTAAGGCAGAAACAAAAAATTTTTTCTCCCGAAATATTTTTGGTCTATTCTGAGACTATCATCACATTAAGACTAACTCGTAATATTTTTTCCATTCCAGAATATTTCAAATTTAACATTGCATGTTTTTAAAAAATAGTCATTATTTACATGTTTAGCCTGTTTGCTGCCAGCCACTTACTCACCCATTTCAGTGCTATGCCAGTGCTGAAACAGGTGGTTTTGTAGTAAAATGTAATTGATATCAGAAATTATAAATCATCATAGCTCACTTATTTTTTGTTGAAGAAATCTGAAATTTTTACTGTTTATACAGTTTCTATGTTCTTTTTTACACATACAATGATTATTTATTTATTTAAAGAAATATTCAATTGCATAAATTATACAAACTTGTTATTTTTTTTTGAGAATTTTTTAAACATCCACTCAAATTTTTACATCTTTATGATAGTAGTGTCTTTCCTGAATAAAACAAACTGTGAATGATGTAATTCTGTCCATATTTCAATGAAATTTCCTTTACTTAGTGAATTAGTAAAGCATCCAAGTTTTCTTAGAAAAAAATTATTGCTTTATGCTTTCTTAAAGAAAATACTAAAATTTACAGTAGCTATCATTTTTAAGCAATTATTTACATTAATTTATTTGTTTACTCGACATTTTAATAGTTTTTTTGCTTTATTTTGCAATAATAATTGACATTTTTTTCAAGAAAAAACTTTTAAAGTATGTATGACTCTCCTCCCACAATAACATCTATTATATTCATTAAATAAAAGCAAACAATAAGCCAAAGAAATAAGCGTATTGTTTGCTTTTATTTAATATCTAAAGTAAGAAGTTTTCCTTTTTTATTATTATATTCATTTTTTTCCCTTATTGATTCAGAATATACTTTATCTGCCAATAAGAGACAGTATTGAGCTAAGTAGGTGGAACAAAATTTGCCAGTAAGGAATTGGTGGGAGTTTTAAGCTAGCTGGCCACGCCCATTTAAAAATTTAAATAATAATAAAAGTAAAATGGGGAAAATTTTTTTAATTGGTAATCGATAATAATAAATATATTCTGCAATATATAGTAATTAAATTTTGAAAACTTTTAGATTAGCGAAAAATAATTTTTAAAAATTGTGATCAACTGTTCTAGATCAGTGTTGGGTAATCATGTCAGCTGCCTGATGCTGCCAATCCTGGCAACCACCTTGAAGAAGTTAATGAACTAACATTCATCTCTAAGTATTTATTGAAAATAATAAAAATCTTCCTACTTTATAAATAGTAGAAGTATATTAATATATTTATCTATAGTTTATATGTTCAAAAGCATATTTTTTATGTATCATAGAAAATTATTCACTGCCATGATGCAGGCAGTTCTGGGATATTTTCATTAATAATAATATAATTTAGCATTCTTTTGGCTATTTCAAGGACTTCTATAATACTTCCTTGGGCATTCCTACCATCATCTCTTAAAATACATGCTTGATACATGCTTATGTAGAAATCCAATGAGATACATACCTCATCTCATTGGATTTCTACATCTTTTTATAAGGTCTTATTTGCTAGCACAGTTATAAATTTTCCTAACTTTGTGTTTTTGATGTTCTTTCTACTAATCTGATTTTAAGATTTTTGTCATCTTGCCTATATACTCTTCTTATCTATCATCTATCATACAATTATGTAGTGGGTTGATATAAATTCCTGACATTTTTATAGTGTTTTGGGTGTTTTTATTATTTCTTAACATAGAAATTATCTTCCTTTTTGTTCTCTTATCAATTTTTTTTATTAATTTTTTTATAATTAGGTCATAGATTATGCTTGTATAGTTGTTATTCTCTTATCTATGTCATCATTATTTCTCTAGTTCTTATGCCTGTGGAGTTATTTTGCTGCTTAAAAATCTTTTTATATATTTTATTTATGGTTTTATAATTAAACCATGTTTATTGCCTTGTTCTATTATATTCTGATACTCTTTTGTTTTATCTTCTTATCTCAAACAATGCATATAGTCTTCTAAATAAAGCCCTGAATTCTGAAATCTTGTAAGCCATAGATCTTTTGATCACATAAGTATTATTATGAGTGCATACATTGACTTCCTATATATTTTGTTTCATATTCTTCTCCTTGAATGTTCATTTGGACACCAAGGTAATGAAAATTCTTTCATAGTTTTTTTAATAAATATCTGAAAATGGATATTAGTTTATTAAACATGTAAATAATAACCATTTTGAAAATAATGTACAATGACAAATTCTAAAAAAATGTGCAATGAAGAACTTTAAAGCCATCCTGTTATACTCACAAAATTGCATACAAAAACAAAGCTCTAAACAAGATAAAATATTTTTTTTTGTTTTTTGTGTGCAATAATGTGCAATGATTTTGGAACAAAAAAATGTTATGAGTTAATCTTAATGTATTATTGATGATAGTCTCAGTATAGACCAAAAGCATTTTAGAATAAAAAAATTTTTGTTTCTGCATTAACTATGTAATTTGTAAAAAAAGAGCAGATTTGTTATGTTAAAGAATACTCTTGAAATATAGTTTGTTCTATATTTGCTTATTCAAAAAATAAATTGGATACAAATTTTCAGATATAATTAGACATAAATAAAAATGCAAATAAGAAACTCAAAGAAACAAATTATTAATAGAAACAGTTTCTTTGAATTTGATTTTTATTAATAATCAAATTCACAATATTATTATTATGAAAAATGATAATGAAATTGAATATATTTAAATTATTTAATATTTAGTTTAATAGTTGAAAAATTTAAAATAAAGACTTTATAATTAAATTTGTTAAAACTGATTATTACATTTTATCTTATCTTAATTATGTATTTATATGAAATTTTTCAGATATATGCAAAGAAGGTACAGAGAAAATTATGAGATATTTATGTACAGGTAAACGTATTAGAAATATTATTAAAATTAAGATAAATAAAATGATATCTTAAATTTTCATTCATTGAAATTAATGATTCAAATTATGAATATAGGTATTGAAAAGTTTCTAATTTTAATAATCCATAATATGTAATGGCTGATGATTCTGCAATAATTTTAGAGTCTGGTTGACCAGGACTTCTACTGGAAAACTAATTTCTGAAACAGTAGTAGTTCTAACATTATAACTAAGAACTACCAAAAACTTCATGGATTGTTAAAGAAAATCATCAACACTAAAGAATCATGACGACAAAAACACATTAATATACTTAACTAGAAATAGATAAACTACCAAACAAATAAATCAAATAATAAAAAAATAGTTTATTAATTCCACAAAAATACTTATAAAAGTATTAACAAGCTTTATTATAACAATAATAAAGCACAAAAAAATTAATAAATTAACTTGTTTAATAAAATTAATTTCAGCACAAAAGTAGGAAATTAACATAACTTTATTGAGATAACAGAATAGCTGAAAACGTTATCTTAATAAAGTTATGTTAATTTCCTACTTTTGTGCTGAAATTAATTTTATTAATCATAAATAGTAGGATGGATTATTATACGTTAACTTGTTTAATTATAAACCAAAAATCCAAAAAACAATAATAAATTTATTAAACAACAATTCAAATAGCAAAAGAAACCTTAAATTAATTAAATAATTAAATCTCCATTCAGTGTGAGTAGAGACTTAACTGACTTATTAAAATATTATTTAATTGGTTGATTGAAACTTCACAACATTACTAAGTGTAGTTTGTCACTTCAGTTCCACCCAACTCAAACTCAGTCAAGATCAAAACTCTCTTTATAAATGACTAATATGGTAGGCTTGTATTCAAGTCATTTACATAAATCTATCAGACAATTTCTATTTTCTCTACTCACATGATATTGCCAACAATTTGTCATTCATCTTTACAATTTACACTATTTAACAATTATAATTTTTTTACAATATCTTTGAAAAGTGTCAATTTTTAATTCAATTATGAAACTTTATTTAATTGCAAATTAAAAAAGTTAGCACTTTAAGAATAGGGATTGATATAATATTTATTTGGTAAACTGGAAAAACATTTTACGTGTTTTTAATTCATCTGAAACTATTAACACAGAAATATAAATCATTAAGAACATAAAATATAAATTAAAATTTTAAATATATTAAAAGCATATATGGAACAAAATAGCTGCTTTTAAACTAAGTATCATCAAGGTTTAAACAATTAATTATTATATAAATATTCCTCTAGTTTAAAATATATACTTTTGTAAGTTTGTAGTTTGAGATTTGCATTGAGGTCAGAGATACCAAAAATTCTGAATATATTATGTTGTAAAATATATATTATTAATTGGATCAGTTTCATATTCAAATTTTTGAAATCAAAATGTTCAGTTATACAGTGAGGATTTTTATGGAAGTTTCATCTTAAATACTGTTGTAGCAAATTATATCATATTTTTTTGATATACTATTTTGCTATTATAATACAATATCATTGCTTAATATTGCCTTAGTTAATGTCATTTCATTGTTATGTCACTAGTTAAACTTTTATGTAATTGTTATGTAAATTTGTGTTTGTGTCAAAAATTAATGTAATTGGCCATTTATGGAATTGTTTTTGGTTTTGAAACACATCTCATTACATTCTATAATAATTTTATCTCATATTATGAAGTTTTGAATTACAAATTAATAATGGTAAAACCTAATCCTAACATAAATCAAGGATTACCTGTATATGTACAGACTTTCAAAATGTTATTTTAAATTTAAATAATTTTTTATAGATAAATAATAATTTTACAAAACATATATATTTTCATTTTTAGAAAGTGACAAAGAATACATTCCACCATTAGATGATGATAAACTTGAATTGGAAATTCCAGTAGAAAGTACCAGTTGGAATGAAGTTGATTTACCTGTAAAGTATATATTTTTTAAATTATATGATGTTTTCAAAGAATAATTATATTTAGAAATATATATTTTCATTAGATATTTTAATGATTTGAAATATTATAGAAGACTCTTGATGATTGAAGTCTCATCTTGTTTAGTCCAAAGCATTTTGCAGCAGTGAAACTCATTTTCTATTATTCGCAGAATTGAATTTAGTTAAAATATATATCTTTGTGTATGCACAATAACACATACACACACTCATCTAATTATGAACATTCATACTTATGAATATGAAATTTCAAAAACTCTCTGATAATTTTAAATAATATGATAGTACAATACTTTATTAGATTTTGTAAAATTATACAGTTAGTTATCCTATTATGGCAGAAATTATGCAAAAAAGTTTGTTTTTAATTAAAACTTTTTGTTGAACTTATAATTAGTGCAGTTGTGAAATATATTATAAAATACTCTATATAAAGTTATTTTAGTAGTTTTCAGGGGCAAATAACAATAATATCTGAGTTATAAATAAAACTTGTATACGAATTATGTTCATCATTAGAAGAGTGTATATATTTAAAATTATAAGTACAAACATATCTTACTAATGTGGTTACATTCTAAACCAATATTATAAAACAAATCACTGACTTTTTTCATTTACTAGTTCATATAAAAGCCTAAAAACATATTTACAATATCATTAAGTGCCTAATAGCACTAGGCCTAAAAAAGTTTGCCTGGATGGTTGCATGGTAAAGCATTTACTTACCTCCTTGGAGGATCTGGATTTAATTCAAGATCTTACACCTCCAGTTTTCAAGAGGGTCATTCATTTTAAAATGCTATATTGGCAAAGTGCTCTAAAGTGAGTATACTTGTACAGTTCGTTCCAAAAAGTTTGTCACCTACTTCGCAGGGGCTGAGCATAATAAATCAGTTAATTTTTTTGAAAAGGTATAGGAAAGATGTTATACATTGATCTTTCTAAAGAATTTTTATTGTTATTACTTGCTAACTGAAGGAAAAAACTAAAATTTAAGCAAATTTAATCTTTTCTTCTTATATTGAAAAGTTAAAATATTCAATAATTCTTAAGATTATGCTTATTACCAATCTAGTATCAATGAAACCTGGAAATATTGCTTAATAGTGCACAGTAGGCATTATTCAATTCACAGCATAATAAAAAAAAGATAAACTTCATAAAAAATTTTTTATAATAAAATGATGTGCAGAATATTACATATCTTCTTTCTCTTTTTAACTATTCAGAATAAGTTTAATTAAATATTTTCATTTAATTTATTAATTAGAAATAAATAAAAGAAAAGAAACAAATTCATATTAAAATTTGGTAAAATAATTAAAATTCTATAATTGATCTACAATCAATATTAAATCTAACTCATAAATATAAGAGTATATAACTAACTGGTCAGACACTTCAGCTGCTAATCTATATATATAAAAGCCAAAGCTTGGAAAAAGTAATTATAAATATAAGAGTATATAACTAACTGAAGTGGTCAGACACTTCAGCTGCTAATCTATATATATAAAAGCCAAAGCTTGGAAAAAGTAATGCTTTTTAAGCGATATTATTGGATTACGATGACTATGTGATATGCCTAGCTGGTGATGCTATTGGATTAAAATAATCGCTTATTAAGTATCTGAGTAGTCTCATTGGACTATATGATCAGATGATTACTATGTTTGAAAGTAATGGCAAATGTTGGCTCCTATGCTATCGTAATGAAATTTGAAGTATACATTCAAAGGTATGTTGTGTCACAAAGTTCAAAGCTCACAAAATAGCACTTAGAGCAGTATAATGGTATAAATTTTCCGACTATTCGCTGCAAAAAACAGAACAGTTAAAAACTGTCACAGATAACAATTCCGCTTTCGGGTTCCCACAGTCGCGGAAAGCTTCGCTTTCCCCAAGAATCTTAGTGCTGTTCCCATGATTCATTTCGTGTAAAACAATATGGACACTAAGCAACGAAATGATGATAACAGCTGCAGTAAATGAGGAAACTGAAACAAAATCGAGGAAGGGAAAATGTTGGATCGAAAATATTTATAAGAAGAAATACAAACAATGTTTCTATGCAATTTGATCAATGAGATGAGATTTAATAACAAAAGAATTCCGTATCTTGACTGTTAAGATTGCCAACAATTCAACGTCGCAAAATGCAGAGATTTCATTGGTGGTTGTTATCTCGATGGATTTTACAGTCGCGGAAAAGTTGGATCTATCTAGACATTGGAGGGTAGCGATTTTTAGGCCGCGGTATGACGTCAAAACTGCGCTGCTTTCATCACGCGCGTATTTTTCGCCGCGGTTCCGTGCTAGTGGGAATCAACTTTTACATGCAGTCATCGAGTTATGGTCTCAGTAGAGTCTCATTATTTCTGTATTTAATCATCTTTTACTTTGTTTAATATAATAAATTATTTATTTTACAAAAGCGTTATTCTATTAATATCCAAATATAACAGTAACCGATTAATTATTTTTTATGACAAAATGAACAGTTTGCCGTTATCATCTAATATATATCATTGTATAAAAAAATTACTTAACTAAATTCTTATTGTCATATCCTAGATGACTAAAGAAAGATCTTGACTAAAACCAAAAAAAGTATTGAATAAAAATTGGTTAGCCAAAACTTTCATGTAAATTGTATCGCACCTTTCCTACACGTCCCTCAATCGATCCTTTCAATTCAGTGATTTTAAAAGATGTCAAAATATAATTCTAACTTTGAAGGGTAAATTCAAAAAATGTCTTAAACATAATACGACACTTATAAACGTTGGAATTGCATTATTATCACGATTTACATTATAATATGGAGTTAATCGAATTGGCTTCTGAAATAAATTATTTATTATTCACTGGCCAAAAAAAATTTTGTCATTTAGTGGTGTTAAGCCTAACTATTAGAAAAATAAAAAAATTTTGTCATTTAGTGGTGTTAAGCTAACTATTAAGAAATTTAATTTTATTATAAATAGTTAAGAGTCAACCAAGTACGGTGACACTAATATTTTAAAAATTCAAAAAGTGGAGTTAATCGATTTGGCTTGTGAACGGCTCATATGTCTGATGAAATCCTTATTTCAATAATTTCGAAAAACCACTATCATGAAAAATGCTTCCGATAAACATCTTTCTTTTTGTTGAAAATTTCTCAGTTCATAACAAAATTTATTAATAATTTGATATGGTTATTATATTAAAATTAATCAGTAATGCATTAATTGAAATCATAAAAAAAAAGATAAAGTAAAATCTCAAAATAAAAATTGATACATTTTATACTTAAAAATTTTATTACTATTAACTTTTATTATAATTGTGATAATTACGAGTATTGGATTATGAGTTGTGCGTTAATTACGGTTAATCTATAACCCGAAAATGATGTTTAATTAGTGGTATTAGGATTAATGTTTCCTATAAAAGTATGCTTTATCTCAAAACTCAATTTTAATAAACAACGATTCAAAAATGATGTCATATCTTGGAGTAAATAAGCTTAATCAATAAAATAAATGAATTCAATAAAATTTATGATCATATAATCCGAAGTATATAATAAATTGAAATTTAGAAAATAGATATGATGATTGAAAATTGAATATCATCAAAAACTAGAACATAACCGTTCTCAGGGAATAAAAACATCAAAATTCAGTTTTGTTTTTCGAATTCAATTTGATGGCTCACAAATACATTTGCTGTTAAAATTAATTATTAATTTATTTAATTATTATACCATATTTTACCTATAAACATTAATATTTATATTCAAAATATCTATGTATAGTAATTACAACTTCTGTGTATGGGAAGTATGCTTCAGAGATAAAATCGTATTGATGCCAGATTATCAGAAAAGCAACTGCTAGATTGAAAATTATGTTACGCTTGGGAAGTATGCTAGGAATGAGAGAATCTGTTAAAGAATGCTAAGAGGGTTGTGTATCAGAGTAAGATGTCTCGATGTTGATATATAAAACGCGACATAAGTATGATGTAAAAGACATAAAAAGTGTTTGAATGGAATGGAGACGAAATACTTGAGGCAGTAGCTAGAATGAGGCGATGTGATTATATTTAGAATGATAAGACTTCGAAAGCATAATGGAGTGAAAAAAAGAGTATGATTGATGCAGTGTAATTAGTTAACTTTGACATTGTCTAATTATATGGAGAGAATAAATGAAAAAATTCATGAAGTGAGTGTATGCTGGACGAGTGGATAATAAATTTGGGAGAGGGAAACGAAAAAGAACTACTACTTTTTTGAGAATATGAAAAAGAGATGTACTTGTATGAAGAAGAGATAATACAATATATAGGATTAGGAATCTGTGACGCTGTCTAATTAGTGATATGCGTTTAATTTTATCATTTTTTCTTTTTTTACTTCTTTTTCTTGCTTTCAGTACTGCTTACCTTCTCAACAGGATTCGATGTTGTAACAACATTTAAATACCAATTATATAATATTATGTATTAGTTTTAAATAAACTTGTTGTAAGATTATATGATATTATAATCTTATTTAAATTAATTACAAAAATGTTTGAATATAAAAATTAATGTAGAAGCAAAAGTTGATAAATGCTACAAGATTGTAAGTTAACTCTAAGATACTGCAAGAATAATTATCTCTTAGAGTTTCTACTTAACATAAAAATTAATGTTTATAAATGAAATATATTGTATTATATATATATAATTACAAAGTATTTATATACTAATAAAAGACAATTTTGTCTGTATGTGGCAGCAATAAATCTTCAAAACGTAGGACTATGACCTTATAAATCCTATAAGGTTGTAACAAAAATGCATATGTAATCCTTCAGATTTTCGTTTGAATTTGGATATTGTTGAGTCCTTCCAATGCTGGGAAAATTTAAAAGTTGAATACTAGTAAGGTACAGAGATGACAATTCTGGATGTCAGTACCTAAAATTATATAAACAGTATTGTCATCAGGATAGATTAATTCTGGAATTGATCACAAGACCGACATCATCGTCACATCATTATGAGTTGTCATCAGTATGTGACATCATACGATCCATGTAAAATCACAAGACCCCAAGAGTGACATCATCGTCACATCATTATGAGTTGTCATCAGTATGTGACATCATACGATCCATGTAAATGATAAAAATATTATATAAAATTGATTCTGTAGAAGATGAAACATTTTCGATATATACTTCTTTAAAAGTTTAACAGTTAATGATTGAAGTACGTAAAAGCATATCCAGGGAAAGATTTTTCATTAACTTCGGAAATTCAACGCATCGGATGGAAACGAACTGAAAGATTACTTGATAATTTTTGATCAGTATCATTGTTATCGATTAATTTAAACATTTCCGGGTATTTTACCTAATACATACTGTTGGTTTAGAAAAACTATGTATAAATTTAGTGTTTAAATTTCCAATTACTTATTATTTTCCTATGTTCTCTAATAATCATACTATAAGCCAACTAAGTTTTTTGTATATCCTTGATTTATAAGATAAATTTTATAAACCATTACATTTTTGATTATATAGTATTAATATAATGATTATCACTTCTTTTTCAGAAGAATATCTGGAAAGTCGATCTCTGCGTTTGTGGAAATCCTAATTTATGGGATTATAAAAACTTATTAATCCGGTATAGTCGATATTATCCATTATTGAAGTGTACAGTACATTAAGCATACAGTAGTTGTGAGATAATTACTTTATTCATTCAGAAAACAATATAATTAAGATATAAAACTCAATAAATAAAATTATAATAGATTTTCTTAGTTTATTCGATGGCTTATTTAGATTTTTTTTAGTTTAGTTGATAAAATTTCAATTAAATAGAAAATTTCGAAGACTGTTCTACTGAATGCTGTTAATATAGCATTATAATTCAAGAATTAAATTTTGTTGAAATATAATAGTAGTCAGTTCAATTTCTTTTTAATATTTTATAGTTAAAATAGATTTGAATGAAATTTGATCATATAATCTGTTGTATATATCATGCTGACTGAATTCAAAAATATCGCATTTCAAAATATAAGTAATTTTTTCATTGATAAGCAAATTAAATATATATGACCATCTCTCGAGCTCATCGATAACATTGATTCTTGTATTTTTGAATATAAACAATTGCTAACGCATATATGCGTCCATAGTCCACAATGATATCTTTTTAATTAATCATTTTGATTGCTATAGATGCATTTATGCGTCTATGCAAATGATTATTTAAAAATTGTGTAAATACTTATTGCTTATATGTATAAATAAAAATCCATTTATATCTTGAACGGCCCCATGACAAATATCCATAGAAATCTGTGGAAATATCCAATCAGGCCCCGCACTAACTTAATATCAAATTCTCAATCATATGAATAATATAACAATTTCTGAAGTGAAATGCAAAAATAACAAGACAATAAAATTTACCGTATATACGAAATTTTAATATAATTTAAATAATAAAAGTGATATAAAAATACAAATAAAAAATAAGCAAATATACAAATAGAAATTAATATAGTATATTAAAAGCATAATATTTTACTTGTTTTTATAATCAAGAGTTGAATGGCATTTGCTGTTACAAAAGTCCTGAAACTTTATACAGTGAAACCCCGCTCGTGCGTTCCCGTATCGTACGACTTTCCCGTATTCAATTATTTTTGCTATTTTTTCCTCTTGCTCATTTTATTAAGCTTATTGGATGGACACATTACTTTACGATCATATATATATAAAATCGCATTTCAATTATTTTTGCTATTTTTTCCTCCTGCTCATTTTATTAAGCTTATTGGATGGACACATTACTTTACGATCATATATATATAAATTAAATGTAACAAAAATATATACAGTGAAACCCCGCTCGTGCGTTCCCGTATCGTACGACTTTCCCGCTTTAAACGTCTATTTTCGGAAGTCCGAACATTTTCCTATACTTGCAATGTAAAACTTTCCCTCTTCCTACGTTTTAATTATATAACTTTTTTATTATGACGTCATCAGAGTTTCCGGTTTCGTGCGTTTTCCCGGCTCGTTCGACTTTTCGGGCCAGTCTCCGAAAAGTTTCAGAATCGGGGTTTCACTGTATATACATAAAATGAGAATTTGTTTAAGATAAAATATGCTTAATTATTATTACAAATAAACTAAAGAAATATTTTTCTTTATTATATTGTAAAATTCCATCATAGTAAGGAAAATCTTTATCATTGTTTTTTACAGTATCTAATGAAAAATGCAATTTAATCAAGATCAAAAAGTTATTCAATATAAAATTATTTGTAGATCGTAATTTGGTACATTTCCTTCTATATTTTTATTGTTTATGCTGTATTTAGTTCCTATATTCTATTATACAGTATATTTTTCAATATTATTTGTGAATATTAAGTGATATTTGATACAATGTATCTTTCAAATATAAAAAAAAAGTTAAAGGAAAATAGTCACTGCAAAATCTACAGTTTTTTTTATAGCATGTGAGCAAAGTTATCTGTTATATTAATAACCGAGAGAATTTGTCACAGAATACATTATGTCAAGCAATTCTAGTTCATCAGTATGTTACAATGACAAGTTCTGTGACATTTAATGTAAATATCTTAAAATGGAAATTTATGCTAAAATCTAAACGCAAAACCGTTTCCGTTTTCATCTTTTTTCCTATTCCACTGAATTTATTATTTTATTCTTATTTTTTACATAACACAGATAAGAATCATCAAATAAAGTAGTTAAACGATAAGTATTTTCTAATGAATACAATAAAAAAACATTTATTTTGAAATCTAACAATTAAGGAATTTTGATTAAATTTTATTTTTGCAGTTTAATCTGAATATAATAATTTTTGTTATAAGCTTTCGATATAAATCAAATTAAACCGAATATAAATTATATAAAATACAGCTCATTTTATTTATTTAATAAATTTTAAAATGCAATTAGCATTAATATATACACAAAACTAATTCTAATTAATTTAATTAAGTATAATTTCTAATAATGTTAACAATCTCAAAAAGATATGATATTTTATTGATTTTTTTATAAAAATTGAATAAATTTTATATTAATCTTCTATCGTAATATGAGTACTATCATATCATTAGCCTATTATTTATTACCATTATTGCATTCTTTTTAATTCTAATTTAAAGAAATAATAGGATTTTTTTTTGTCAGATTTATATTGGCACTATTTATGATAAAGATTAATTAATGTGTAGCAAAACATAATATATATTTTTACGTTTTTATGTGCATGTACTTCTATTATCTCATTTAATTACTATAAATAAATTAGGAGCATAGTATTAATAATTTATGTTCACAAGAGATGTTAATATAAAATATGCGACACTGATTAGTATTAGGTCATTAAGGGCCGGTTGCATTTTTACTGCCATCCTTATGGCAGTAAAAATACATAATGATTTAATAGTTGAAGGAGAAACATTGAAAACGAACTGGTATATTTATATATCAGAGATTCATATTCCAAGTGGATAATAGATTATTAAATAAATATCTAGTAGACTTATAAGAAAACAATATATAAGATTTCTGGAACGGAATGTATAAGATTCCTTCACTTATTGATGACATTCTGATTATGGAGATAAGAACATAATCCGAAGTTTTGATAGATTTCTGATATAGTGTCGAAATTCTATTTTATATCTAATTAGAACACAATTTCATATAATATAAAATTAATAAATTAGTCAAGATCGATGAATCGTTCATATGACCCATTCCATTATTTGAGTTTGCATTTTATTTTTCTTGAAAATTAAATTTTATCAATTTTAGTTTTATCGAAAATGATCGATATCGGTTCAATATTATTGATTTATTAGCGTATTTTGAGGCACTACCTCGCATAAATATTATCCGATCTGAATAAAATTTATATATATTGTAAGAATCTTCTACCAACCAAACTTATTGAAAATGGTCGATATTAGATCATATGTCTGCTGTCAAAAGCAGACATCTCATGTAAATATTATCACATCTGAATGAAATTCGTGCATATTATTAGCCATCTGCTAGAGCTAATGGTGCGCTCACCCCCTAGGGATGTCTAAGAAATATTACTTTTCACCCGGCTGGTACTAAGGATGGACATACCAATGCTCACCATGGGCTGCCCATATTTCTGGTTGGGTGAACTGTCAAATGGAAGATATGGTTTAACGAGCCTAACCAGGACTTATTCTTAAAAAATTTTGGAGATATAGGACCGGGAAGTGAATGTGATCCTCCTGGGTGGAAGTACAGCACGCTTCCACCACGGCCATGCTGCCGACTATACAGAAAGGATCAATTATAAGGTGAAGTAGAATTAATCAGCTTAAATGTAGATGTGCGAACAATTTATACGATGAATAATAATGGCTAATAATTGTTAAATAATTGTTGTTTAATAATAATTGTTAATTAACCGTCGGAAAAGAGAGTGAAAAAATTAAGACAATAAATTTAAAATTAGCTAACAGAAATATTAGAATAACGAGAAAATATAGGATAATAAAATTTATAAATTAATTCTTTTTTCCACAAAGTGTTTCCATAAATTTTTATAACATGAAATTTTGTGTTCACTAACGATGAACATCAATATTATAAAATCTATTTTAAAATATTTCAATATTTTAAAACAGATTGTATAAGATGGTCACAAATTAGGTAGCTAAAACCAAAATATGTTTTTTTTTCAAGTCTCACTCCTCCAGATTTTTTGGAGAATTCGGTCCCTTATATCAATTCCCATTCTTGTCGCTCTTACTTAATCACTTATGATTATGAAAAATTCATGATAAACTCTGGTATGGCCTACCACTTAATAACTTCTTGTTGGAAAACTGGATAAAAATACAAAGAAAGGCTATTCGTGGATATACAGAGAGTAATATTTCAATAATTTTAAACAAAAAAATGTTATGACTTATTTTTGAAGTATAGGCCTAAATAAATTTTTGGATAAAAATTTCATATACATGTGTATGTGCATGTAAATTTACATTATATATTATATAATGAAAATGTATTATATTATGTACACATTTACATTATAAATGCATCATATATAAGTCCTATATAGTAATACCCTGGAGTTACGTAATCGGTGGGACCGGGAAGTCGAAAATTACGTAAGTCGGGGTATCTGCAGATTCTCAGTCTAATTTCAGGTACGCATGTATTAGGTTCTTAACTGGCTCTTTATTATCAAGAAAACAACAATTATAAAAGTTTATAATAGGTAGTTTTCTTCTTCTTCCTGTTTATATGAAGGGTAATAGGTAGTTGTAATTAAAGACTCTTAATCAACAGATCAGTAGATGAAATATGTATATACATATTTGCATTATGTAATTGTGAAACAAACAAGTGGGCGAAGATGCAAGATGAAAAGTTACATATCTCCGAATTTATGTAAGTCGGGATATTACTGTATACATATACTGTATATATATACATAATGTATATTATGTATAATGTGTGCTATGTATTTATACATAGTCCTATAAGTGACCACTCTTTGGGACCAACCTGACTGATCACTTTTCACAGTTGGTCACTATACAGAACCGTGATCCTCCTCTTCCCCCAAAAGAAAACAACAGATTAATCCAAACTGCAAATTTATATTAATTAAAATCATCAACTCGCAATCAAACGATAATGATGACATATAGCACATATCAACTTTTGATGAACAAAGTCTTATAGCAAGCATATACTGCATTACAATTAATACTAACCTGTTTATGTGCATTTAACACAGTCAAACTTAAAATACTGCATAAAGTAAATGTACAGTAGTATTATAATATTTACTTTTTAATATACTGATTTAACAGACTATTTTATCATAAGAGAAAAATTCTAATGGAATACTAATCCTTAGAATTTTATCTAATTGAAAAAGTCTAAGGAAAATACAGTAATTCCTCCATGAAATTCCTTCTTTGGTCACTTAGCGGGTTAAAATTCCTTAAAACTAACTAAGTGAGTGGTCAATATGCACATTAGACAGGTGATCACTATATGGAATAAAAATAGCTTTGGTCACTTAGCGGGTTAAAATTTCTTAAAACTAAGTGAGTGGTCAATATGCACATTAGACAGGTGATCACTATATGGAATAAAAATAGCATTACATCCTATGGGAGAATCAAACCAATTTTTGAAATTTGGTCTCTTTAGCCAGGTGGTCATTTTAACAGGTTTCACTGTACTTAAGCCAATTTTTGAAATTTGGTCTCTAGCCAGGTGGTCATTTTAACAGGTTTCACTGTACTAAATAATTATAAGAATAGTGAATTAGAATTTATGTAAATTTTATTAAATAAATATATATACATATACATTTAATAAAATTTACATGAATTCTAATTCACTATTCAAATAATTATTTAATAGAACTATTTATACAAAGAATTGCAAGATTACCTGATTAATTAATATAATATATTATTATTATTTAAATTTATGTATTTACTAAAATTGTTTAATAAGGAACGAAATGCATTTCAGTACGAATTTTTATATAAACAAAGAATTTTAACTCTCTCGATAGTTCTTCTTTTCGGGAATTTCGAAAAGCTATTTTAGTCTAATTAGACAATTCGTGCAATTTTAAATATTGTATATCGGTATAAGCAGTTGTTCATTCGTAATATTTCCTATTAAAAGTAATTTTTCTTGATTAATAGAAGGAAATAATAAAGATGTAAACAGATGGTTTCTGTAAATGAAATTTATCATGAATCATGCATGCACGGTATGTGAACGGAATTCGTTTCGTGTTAATGTAATTTAACTGCTCGCAATATTTTAACTCATACTAAATAGGATAATGGCTGAATTATTAACATTAATTTAATTTAGAAATTGATTAAACGAAGTTTTACATTTAATGTCAGTTTATCTACTTATATATAGATACATCTATATTTATTGATTTACTAGATTTCTACTTTTGTCGACAATTCGTTAAAAATTACGTGTTGTTCTTTACTGCCTTAAAAAGTTAAAAGATTTTATTTATGATAATAAATATTGGATTATGCAAACAAGATAATTTTGCAAAAATTATTCGATTGATTAATCGTATGCACTTTATCTGATATAATAAAACGGTGGTATAGATGGCGAACAGTATGAATTCGCTGTATCAGCTTATTATGAATTTTTTATAATCTAGAAATAAAAATATTTTCTAATTCAGCATTTTCGATATCCATATTCTGTAAAATACATAAAATTTAAAAAGATAAGCGAGCTTTAAAGTGTTCGAAAATTTTTGCTTTATTATTATTATCTTCATCTAATCCATTGATGGCCACTCGCAAATATTCATTATTATATGAAAATTTCTGGAAAATTTTTGCTTTATTATTATGAACACGTATCTTCATCTAATCCATTGATGGCCACTCGCAAATATTCATTATTATATGAAAATTTCGAATTTTGTCAAATTTGTATGATTAATTTTCCATAAAAAAAATTATAATTATATACAATATTAACTTTCTTGCATAATTTAATAATCAGTTTCCACTAATTGTCAATTTATTGATTAAGTTACTAATGAAAGTTATTTAAATATTTTTCAATGCATAATATTATGAATAAAACATTATATTTAAAAATTTTTGCTCCTATCAGTTTTAAATAATTCATTATTTTAAATATTATGCAAAATAATGAAATACTGTAAAAAATAATATTTATTGAAATAAATTGAAGAACTGTTTCAATATATTCAGCATTGTAATTGATATTTGTGTACATAAGAGAATACAAATAATTTTGGAAAGAACTGCTCGTCTATTTTTGGTATATATTCCTTATAATTTGTTATTTATAAAGACAGGTATGATATCTTCACCGAATTTCGTGAAAAATATCAAACAGTTCAAAAGTTATTAGAAAGAAATATAAGTAATAAGTCCGCTATTTTTTTATTGATTGAAACTCTTAATTGATGTGCATAGCGCCTTTATTTAGTAGGATGGCAATGTCGTTAAATTTCACAAAAATTCATTAACTAGTTCAAAAAATATTAAGAGAACATGCCAGAAGTTCGAACGTCCGCCATTTTGAGTTGATATACAGTAATACCCGACTTACGTAAATTCGGAGATACTTAATTCCTCATTCTGCCCCTAGCCCACTTGTTTGTTTCACAAATTACATAGTCATACATATGTATGTACAGTCGGTTCCATAAAGTTTTGTACCTACCTCATAGGGGCTAAGCTCACCGGATGTTATTTAAAAAAAAACAAGAAAATTGGAGTTTGTTCTAATGACTGTTATTTGGGACAAAATACTGACAAGGATGAATGCATCCAGTAAATCCATACAAAATCCTAGTAATAATTTAACGATCTGTATAAGTTTGCTACAAAGTTTATCGCAATACATACATGATTTAATGGTAAATATAACGAAATGAGGCATTAGCTATATCCGACATCAAATTTTACGCTGATACTCAAGAAAAAGCTAGAAAACGGAAATGATTTATTGAACAGATGAAGATATCAATTTAACTGGTCAAGCAGATTTTAAAATAAATAGATTCTATGTTATTTGTAGCGAAATTGACACGAAATTCCAAAAATGTCAAGAAATTAACAAAATCAAGTATTTTTTACAGAATTTGAATATTTAAAGAACGTATCGGATTATACAACTGAAATAAAAAAGTTTACTTCAGTGGCATTGGTGTTGAAGAATTAAATCATGAGCTGACACAATTTATGTTAATGGCGAAAAAAAAATTTGCGAAGCCCGAAGATATTTTATTGTAGGAAAGGGGGCTTTACACAGCCCTAACACTGCGACCACCAGTATTGTGCACCCCAACAAGATCATTCCATAAGAAGTCTCGTCTTCATCACGAAAGATAATATCTTCAATGGGACTGTAAACAGATCATCTGTGCAGAAAAAGCAACCCTACATGATCATACCTTAGCTAAAAGGACTACACATTCACACAAAATGTGAAGAGGAGTTTCATCTTATCCCCGACATTTTCAGCCCGAACGATATGTACCACTTCTTAAAAAATAACAACGTATTTTTTCCCTATTATCGAAATATTGTTAAGAATTTAACTATACCTGCAAGTAATGCAACAGGAGAGAGATCTTTCTCTGTTTTAAAACAGTTAAAAATTATTAAAGAAATTCAATAGGACAGGAAAGACTAAAGTCTTTAGCAATGTTTGCTATAGAAAAAGATACTTTCGAACGGCTAGATTGCGAAAATATTATTGATCAATTTTTTGAAATGAAAATCCGAAAACGAAAAATTTAAATTTTTAAAAGGTTGATTAATGGCTATAATTTTATATATTTTTTCGTTATAGCAGAAACACTTTTATTATACAATTACTATTGTATTAGTGTTTGTATTCTCTGTTGTTGTTAAAAATTTTAAGTGACATTATTTAAGATTTCTTTAGAAGCAACTTATATAAATGGAGCCCCAATTTAAATTTTTCTACGCTCGCTGGAGGCTTAATCCGGCGCTGTCCATAGTTGTTTATTTGCAGGTTGCTCCAGTAGCGTGTTGGTAGCAAGGACTTTTTGGTTGGTAGCAACCTTGGTTTACACTATATATATAGTGTGTATGCATCAAGGTATGCTAACGATTTTAAGGTATGTCTATTTCGAAAGTAGCAGCACCTCCACGACTTCAAGTCATGACTGCCATTCAGTGCCGGATCTAAGCCGATTGCACCCAATTGGGCCCCGCGTTGAGGCAAAATGAAATGAAAAGGCTAATAAAGAATAATGGTTTAGATTTATTATTATGGCTAAGCTTTTACATCCCAGCCTTCGAACATTAATTTCGTTGATCCACAAAAAAAAATTTTTCTTGGAAAAATTGAATGTGAATGAATCGATTTCATTTTATCTCTTGAAACACCGATTGCACCCAATTGGGCCCCGCGTTGAGGCAAAATGAAATCATGAAAAGGCTAATAAAGAATAATGGTTTAGATTTACTATTATGGCTAAGCTTTTACATCCCAGCCTTCGAACATTAATTTCGTAGATCCACAAAAAAAATTTTTCTTGGAAAAATTGAATGTGAATGAATCGATTTCATTTTCTCTCTTGAACATGGGAAAATTTTTCTATTTAAATTAGCACTACTATTATAGATTCCAATGTATTCTTATCTAATATTCTGAAAATATTTTCTGAGTACTCAAATTAACGGCGGGTGAATCTTTTTTTTAATTAGAATTAAGTACGCATACTATATATGAATATTGCCAGAAAATATCGAAAAAGTTTCACAGTTTAAATGAATAATAAAATGTTATTAGTTGATTGTGGATTTATAATTGAAGTAGGTGAAATTCGCATTTTTAACGAAAATTTAAGGCCGGAAGAGTCAGCAATTAGAAATGGGTTATAAGGGGAATTGGCTGAATAACCAGTGAGTATATTTTAAAATTATATCGAAGGTTCTACTGTTATTACTGATAATTGATAGATATAGCCAATCGCAATAATTAGTATATAGTCATTCTCTGGTAAGTTATTCAAAAACTTCATAGATCTCGATTTTTTCTGGATAAATATGCAGAGTTAAAAAATGTTTAGCTCACTTAAAAACATTCCAAAAATCTGCTCAAATTATAATTCATCAAATAAATAAGTTTATTTTTGAGACAATGAATCAATTATGTTTTGCACCATGTTTGACAAAATTATTGATTTTTTTAAAGTTCCTTTTAATTTTCATAAATAAGTATTAATTTGACCTCTTGTATATTTTCATATGTTGATTTAATTTGTCCAAAATGAAAATCTCTCTATTATGACATAATTATAATATCATAATTATATTATTTTGCAAAGTTACTGTAAACACGTTTTCATTTGCTGAAAGAAGTAATATTCTGTCAAATGAAAGTGCTTCGGATATAAGTAATTTTCAATTTTGTATACTTTTACATACATAACAAAAGACAATTATTTATTAAAATTAAAATGAATTGCATGTCATGTCAAAATAATTCTAATGTGAAAACACAAATATCAAAATAGAAAAATAGAATTAAATTATGCTCAATAATTTGGTACTGAAAAACAAATTGTTCTTTAGACTTTTATCTTGATTATTCAAGAATGACTATGTGAAATATTAAAATTCAATAAAAATATTACAAACCGACTAATAGAGGGAATGGAGTCCAATAATATTGATTATTTGGTTTTTTCAAATTATGTATAAAAATAACCTAAAAATCAATAAAACAATAATACAGTACAGTATTGTATAAATAACACTAATCATATATTGTATATAATATAAATATATAATTTAACATTGTAGTGAATACAAAAAGTGATAAAGATAACTATGTCTGTCCATTAATTTTAAATACGATATTCTTATTATAAGTCGGCGGAAATGGCCGCGTGGAAACGCTTCGGTTTTCCATTCTATGGGTCCAAGTTCAATGGTCAGCTCCCACTTTTTATAAAAATTTTTCTATTGATCTGGGCCTGATCCGTCGATCCCAGTCCTCTACAATCTGGTTGATCCCTTCGCAGGGATGGACAGCCCTATCGCTTATAGTCTGTTTCACCTTAAGTTGAGATTGGTATCACAGATAGGATGCGTTCCAAACCTGAACAGATTAATCAGTGATGAGTAAAAAATCTCAGCAAGCCGTTCCAAGCCAATCAGTGTTGAGCTCATCAAACGGTCAACACAGTAATTGAGTTTGAAAGGTGATGAGTGTGTTGACACTAGTTTACACCAACGCCGCGGAAAAAGTAGTTCCTACTAGATGATAAGATTTTAAAAGTTAGTGATTGTAATAAATCATTATCATCGTTGTTGTTTACTGGCAAATAAATTTTAGTGTTTACTAATGACGCTAATGAAGTTATAACATTCATTTTGTCTTCTTCATCACCATGTTAGCCGCCATCTTATCTCCACACTCAGCAAGTAGTTTCAGAAACATAATGATGTTGAGTTATTTCTGACGTTCAAAAGAGATTAATCACTGATGACTTACTGTTGAGATTTGGAACGCACCCATACATCATGCTATGACGTGTTACCGAGCGAAGCACTTAAAATACAGAAAGAGATATTCTTCCTCGATCATTATTACATAAAAAAATTTTCTATTTTTTTGTACAAAATAAAAAAAATATTTACGAGTTGCTGACTGTAAAATGTCCATACCTTGTTAGACGATCGCTGATGCAACGTAGTTTTTCCGTTTCTTATTTGGTGTCAATAATTTCCGTTCTTTACCAATTTTATAAATTTTAGCTCTCGATATACTGTGAATTCGGTAGTTAGTTCCACAAAATTATTCATTTGCATTTCCGGATGGAGATTTGCCAATTTGTTTATAAACATTATGCACAGTTCACTTCATCTGGACATGAAGCTCCGTCCCTCTAACGGATCCCGGAGTAGACGCCATTACGAATCAAGTTATCGTCTGCTCGAAGTGTCAAACGCTGCGATGAAATCTCGTTAATAGACGAAATGGCGATTAAAAAAAAAATTTATTACTTAAATCGCATAAACTATATTGTTATTAGCAAATTAATATTCTTTAAAATTACATATTAGCAATAAAGTGAAGTAAACTTGCTTTTAATTAAATTTACAGATGGATTACTTCTTTATTTCTGTTAAATGTGGCCTAAGCATTTATGACGTCAGTCTCAACTTAAAGTGAAACAGACTATAATAATCACCATTGATTAGAAAATGGCATCATCTATTGTCTTATTTTCAAAATCTGTAAATATGAAGTTCATTCATATTTATTTTGTATTTTTCTGATTCAGTAAAACCAAAATATTATACAGTACTTCGATTATCAGTTTTATACCTGTTACAGACTAGACCGCTTAAAGTACTTTAAGGTCAAATTTAACGAAGTAATGCTTTCCAGACACGGAATATTAAAGTACGTTTAAGAGTTAAAGTACAGTACTTTAAGTTAACGGATGTCCCTTAAAGTACTTTAGAGGCATAAAGTACGTTTAGTATTCAATAGCTATGATGGCGGTGCGCAGACCAAGAAAAATTTTCGGTTCAAGACTTTTAGGTTCTGCTCATTTAATGCTATGAATAATAAAAAGCTCTTATTTTATTAATTTTTTTCGTGTTTTAAGTCAGATAGATTATACGAATCTTAAGAAAAGTAATGATTTATAATTTTAATGTTTTTTTTTTAATTAACTCTTTATTGTGTCGTAGTTTAGATAAAATGGTAGAAGCCTGTTGTAAACGTAGGAGAAACTTAGAAATACTATTTAGAATTCGAAAATGCAACTTTCTTTAAAATAAACAAGAAAAAATACAAAGATGTGTCATTAGGCTGCAATAGACACAAAATTTGAACTTGATCGTATTTTCCCTAGATTAATATACAACGAATATTGTAGATCGGTTATTTAGTTTAATGTAATCAAAGTTTTGAATACTGTAGATCGGTTATCTTATAGTTTAATGTAATCAAAGTTTTTGTGGTACGATAGTAGAAAAAATCCCAGTGGAATTTCGATCCCCCCTTTACCTTATCTCCTAATTAAACACTCCTGAGTTTATTGGTGAAATCCCATGTAGGGCCAGAAGTTCCATTCTCAAGTTATGGGGCTCCAAATTTGGGGCTCAGAATCACGTGTTTTATGATTTTCTGCAAAACTTTTATAGAAAATCGGATATTTTAAACGATTTTAGACGTATCGTATCATTCCGAATCGAATGCAATCAACTTAAATAAGCTACGACTTATTTTTACGAAGTTACGTGATTTTTCTCCCTACGACGATATATTCGTTCTGAAGCTTGGTAGAATTCTCAATTACTTAAATTTTTTATTGTTTTGTATATAAAACATCCTATTAATTAAGTTACATTCGTTCACTTTCCACACTGAATAATAATCAAATATAGAACTTTGAAGATCATCTTTGTCAGTCAGTCTAAAGCAGCGCTTCTCAAACTTTTTTCATTCACGACCCCATTTTTAATTACGAGATTTTTCGCGATCTCACATTTAGTTTTGCAAAAATATTTCTTAAATCCTTGACCTCCAGAAAATGATTGTAAACTACTAATTTGTCGGGATTTTTCTTCATTTGAAACATCATTTAGTGAAACTACTTTTCACGACACACAATAAACTGGTTTCTTGTGTAAGAGTGAGGAAGTTTTCCTTATTTATTTGCAAGTGTGTAATAATTATTAACTTTGATAAATAACACTACAAAAAGAACATTTCTAAGATCCATTCGTGATTTGTATACTTCAGGAATTTGAATCCTCCGTGTCCCGATTTCAGCTGAAGGAAATGACTTGGTGTTAAATTTCATGTTTTTGGCTTGGATGAACAGATTTCCTTTAGCATGCTATCTGTTTTTTGCAACATACTTCTTTTTATAAAACGAGCGTAATGTTTATTTATCGATTGTTATTTAAACTTGAAATTTTGGCTTCTACACGATGAGCAAAGGATCTTATTTTCTGAGTGTTTTGCTCCAGCTTCAACAGCCTTCAGTTGGTCTCCTATATTCTCGATATCAGCACTTTTCTCTTCAGCATTGCATTTTCATTGTCGTCATCTTCATTATTTACCGCAACTGATTGCCTGATATTGTTCAACATCATTTGCAACTGTTCTTCCATTTTAATTTTCTGTGATTAGAGAAAATGACGAAAGATCTACTTTTATATCACTTCCAAATGATATTGAATAGATCATGATGGAATATAAATATTACTATATTCCTCATACAGTAATATTTATATTCCATCATGATAAGCTCCATTTTTCATTATTTGGATGAATCTCAAACCACTACTGGCTCTAGAGCTTTTAGCTCCCGAGCGAAATTTTTTGTTGCGCCTGTTCAACTTGTCAGTTTTGACGCTCACCGTCGAAACTGAGGACTTAAGGGGACGCAACGGTGAGAGGACTGAGCGGCCGCCCAGTCCGCTCACCATTTAAATGATGTGTAAAATTAACTGTTTTATTACAATAATAACAAAACACAAAATGTGCCAGCGCCCTTTCGCACCCCTTAAATATTGGTGCCCTGAGCAGGCGCTCCGCTCGATCGTATGTTGAGCTGGCCGTGTCTCGAACTCTCCGACCAATTACGTATTCCTTCTGTTTGCATCCAAGTGCACAGCATATTTTGTATGCTTTGGTTGGTCCATTTTACGCTGTCCTGACTCTGTCAAAGTTTACTGCAGACTATGGCCAAACCCTTCCATATTAACTTGTTCGTCTATTATTCTGTTTGCGAACTCTAGGCCATTATCAGACTAAAGAACTGCAAGCGCTTCAAAAATACAAAATATGTCTTAAATATTTCACTCTTCCTTTGCCCTTTTTGTCATTACAACCCTCAACTGAATAAATTTTGTGAAATGGTCTTGATAGACCATTATGAAACTGTAATTTCCATCAGCCTGAGACTGCATATCTATTAAGTCTACTTGGCCCCTGCTATTCATTTCCGAAAAAACAATCGGATGCATAACTAACTATAATTTTTTTTTGAGATGCCAATATTTTTATATGGAATACATTGTTTTAAAACTATCTCGAGTTACATTTTTGTATTTTTTACTTCAGTTCTGCCATCATTCTATGTTTCCCCATGACCAACAGTGATGTGTTTGAATCTAAAATATCAAATAATTGTTCATTAGTAATAATATACAAAAATAAGATATTGCCATCAGACATGAGTTATCGGTTTTTCTTCGTCGTTTATGGTGATTATATCAAATCGTTTAAGTCGGCGATAGGACAACGCGGCTTTTCTTCTTTAGCACGTTTAACTTCGCTTACAATTTTCACACACAATTTCCTTACAATTTACATATTTTCGATATTTATCATTCCTCAAATCTGTCGAGTTATCACATTTATTACGCAAGATATCGTTGAATGCGCGGTAAAACTGTATTCATCTACGCTTACAACCGGACGACATTGTTACTTCCATAGATATGGGATTCTACACAGGTACGAGGCCACTAAAAAAAATTGCGCACATGCAATTCTTTCTTCAGACTTAGAATGCGAAATTAACCAAGAGCGGGTGGATAATGTCAGTATTATCCGGATAAACATCGAAAATAACAGTCACATCTTATTAAACATTATCCACGTATTTTGGGTAACGTCAACATTTTCCGGATAATGTTGACATCATCCAAGTCCGGTTTTATCCGTAGCATATACAGGATAATTCAGAAATACTTGGTCAAACTTGCAAGATAGATCTATCCTACAATTATTTCTGAATTACACTGTACATTTATAACAGTAGTTTCTGGAAAATAAAGTAGGCTTATTAAAAAAAATGAAGACTAATGGATAAATTTTGACTTCATATTCAGAATCAGCACTTAAATACACAAGAAACAATGACAATTGTGTATTTAACAAATCAATTGTTGACAATATTTTGATCGTTTGAGAATTCTCGACCTAGTTCGAGCAATGATGTCTTTCCATTGAAATCAGAATGGGGCCTCGAACAGATAGCGTTCTCAACTTAGTGCTTTTTGCACTAAATCTAGTACCTATTTATAGATATTAGTGCAAAAATTTTGCATATTACGCTATCGCGTTATTTTTGTACTTTTTTTACTTAATTAAAAAAAATTGGAACTAACTTATATTAGTCTTTTCGTAAACATTTTAATACAATTAGTTAATTTAGAACTATTGTCATCTCAAATTATCGCTGTCTACAATTTACTGAATTTATTTTTTACAAAAGTACGAAAATGTTTATCAAATCTGTCTGAGTTAACTGACTTAGTTAAACGGCTTACAGTAAAATCGAAATAAAAACAGCAGCAAGCACATACAGTAAGATAAACTATTTAATCAAAAAACGTTTTCGGCTATCCACGTAGCCTGCTTCAGTTAAATTACAGACCAAAAACGATTCCTCTTTAGCTCTCCTCTTACCAAATCTGAAGCTAATCAGTGATCAGCATCGATGGTGTCAGCTTCTTAGATAAGCGTACTGCAGGTTGAAGATCTACTCTTTCGCTGACTTTTTTAAACAAAATTCTGTAAAACAATCGTAAGTAAAATATATTATTTCTAAAATCTGCCATTTTTCAAGAGTAATTAATAATATAAAATCTAATCGTAATACCTTAAAGCTTGGTGTAACATCATTATTTTTTTTCTATGTGATTTAACGCTCTTTCCATCCGATAGGTATGTAAGAGGCGGGGCACTTCCATGTCCACCACCAACTGCCCACACCTTTAGTGGGATCAACCGTCAAATGGAAGATGAGTTCAACGAACTGGACCCGGACCCCGACCCTTCCTGTATAAAACTAGAGGCGTGGAATCCGGGAATTGAAACTAGCAGCCATTCGGCAACAAATATTTGCTTTTTTTGTCAACAGATGCCGCCACTTTCCATTATGGGAGAATACTAAGTGGCGGGGCGAAACAAGCCCTTTCACAGGCTGCCCACCCCACAGATTAGATGTGGCTCACCCCTGCGGAGGGGTCAGCCGGATTATAGAGGACGGAGATCAATAGGCTGGGCCTCATGATAAATATCTTCAAGAGTGGGACCCGAGACTCGAACCCGGGTTCTCCAGACTGGAGAGCCGAAGCGTTTCCACGCGGCCAATCCGGCCGACAAATATTTGCTATTGTAGTTGAATAATCTGAAAAATAAATATATAACTATACAGTATTCAAATGATTTTTTAATGTATTTTAAATTGAAAATTTGCATCTATTGCATATTTTTTTATATTTTCTATCCGATAAATATTTTAGTGCAGTTTTTTGGTGATTTGTACACAGTTTTTAATGCTTTTTTAACTGTATGACTAATGTTTTACAAAAAATTCATTTGGTAACCATGACCAGACTCGGTCCCATCCTTAAGGTGGGACATTCTCATATAGACATTCTTGCTTATAGAATGACTAAGTCATGCTATAACCACTTACGTATCTGTTTTAATACTTTACTCTGTTTTAATAAAATAAAGTTGATTTATTTTTCAAATTATAGATATTAATCCAATTAAACTGAGTTGAAATAACCTTAATTCTTCTCACAATGACGCAGAATTCAGTGATATACAGTGTTCCAAATTAGTACAGATATTCAGTTGTTCTCAAAATTATAATAGTCATCAGTAATAAGCTTTCAGTTTATTTATCATCAGTAATAAGCTTTCAGTTTTATGTACAATATATCCATGACAATTTTATTGTTTAGCATGGTGATTTATAATTATAAACTATTCAAAATAAAATTTAAAAAATCAGATGAAAGAATATACAATATTAGGTTTATCCTATATCAAATCGAATATTTTAATGGCTCATTAAAACAAAATGATTTATAATTATAACAACGTTTGCATTTAACAAAAATGATCAAGAGCTATTATCGATCGACGGGAATAACTGTCGCCCAATTAAGTTCCGTACGCATTACTTGAGCCAAAATAACTTCCGTTATTTATCATTCCTAGTAACATCGGTAGCCATTTTGACGAATCATATGCAGGAAGTTAACAGTTCCATCTTACCTTCCGTTCGAATCGATTGGAAAAAGACGGATGAGCAACTGGGACAAGATGGTGAGTTTATCGGCGAATAAAACCCTCTAAAGCAAACCTGTTTCCTCTCAAAATGTCATATCGTCGACCTAAAAGAGGTCAATATACGCCAATGCCCTTCTAGCTTTGTATTGCAATGCGTTTGTTAAAACTATTCCCCACACATTGCTTTCGTGTTTATTTGTGGTGAGTAAATTTTACTTAGCATAAAGAAAAAACAAATTAATTTTATTTATAATATATTTTTAACATTGCGCACGCGTAAGTCTTTTATTAATTAATAAGACAATAGGGGTGTCATTAGAGATTTCGTTTACATTATGAAAATAGTCAACAAATCAAACTGAAAAAATTTCAAAGGAATTAATGTAAAGATAAATCGGTACTTACGTATTAACGCCACCGCAGCAGAAGTTGCGCAGCTGCGGTGGCGTTAATACGTAAGTACCGATAAATCTTTAACACAAAAAATTGTTAATTCGGACATTTTTTTTTAACTGAATTTATTCTTATAATTCATCTGTAACAAACAAATCCTTTACTAGCAATGCAAATAAAACCCAATATTTCGGAAAATATGCCGAAATGTTTAGCATTTTTTTTATGCTCAACTATCTGTAGAAGTTCAGACTTTTGACTAGAAGACATAAGTACTTTGGTTTGACTTGCGTCTGCCTAGAATGATTATTATATATGACAGTATAATAATCATTCAAGAGCCAGAATAATTCTATTAAAGATAATAATCATTCTAAGCAATATTCAATAGATTAAACCAATACACTTATATCTCACTCCTCAATGTTTATATCTCCCAGGCAGAAAGTCTAGACTTTTATCAAAAATAAAAAAAAAATGTTTGGAAATATCAGTTCAATGAATTTTTGAGAAAAATATAAGAAATAGGCCTATTTATGTTTATCTTTTTCTGATTTTGTTCTGTACTGTTATCTGAAAGAAATTCAAGTTTCACCATTTAAAAGATATGCTCAATTAATTACTTATGGTTTTATAATAAATATCAAAAACATTATTAAAATTTATTTGTTTTGTATAGACCAGTGAATAATTGTATTTGGATGTAACTAATGCTGCTAAAATGTATTTTTTATTTAGTTGCAGAATAGTCAAAAGTTAATGTGAAAATAAATTATTTACTGAAAATAATTTGTATATGAATTAATTTAATTTCTAGGTCATAGTCTCTTCTTGCTGAAGTATGGATTTGTCTGCAACTGCATTCTTAACTTAGCTGGTTTAACATTACATTTCCTAGTTTTATAATAATATTGTCCTAGGTCATAGTCTCTTCTTGCTGAAGTATGGATTTGTACTGCATTCTTAACTTAGCTGGTTTAACATTACATTTCCTAGTTTTATAATAATATTGTCTAGTTTTTGTTTAATGTAAATATGATTAGAAGTTGATACAAAAATAAAATGTTTTGATAATTGTCTTTCAACTAAAAATAAAATGGTGTATTTTTTGGAGTCAGATGCCAATTACTTTTGAGAGAATATCTATTTAGTACCAGTAAACATTTGACAAATCATACTTTTTTAATCTAAATTTTACAAATAAATTAATTATTTTTTGGGATAAAACACAAACAAAAATTGCTTGTTATAGAAATCTAAGGTTTTACTTGTACGGCAGGATATAAATAACTATAGTGGTAGAACTTATACCAAATCATCACATTTATAATTGGACGTTTATATTCATAGTTCTGAAAAAAACTTCTAGTCAATCCAATCAATACTATGTATTACACAATACAGTATATATAGTGTATTAAATTAATCAGCTAAAGTACTTCTGAGTATAGTATAAGAGTGAATTTTTAATTATAAATTTTTCAATTTATAAACAAAACTTACAAATTCATAAGACTGAAAATAATGAAGCATCTATGAATTATATTAAATGTTACTGTGCACTATATAATCTATAATATGCCTATATATTAGTTTATATTACATAAAATATATCTTTGTACTATATTGATTAAAATAAGATTAATTGATATGTCATTTTTATACTTTTTAATGCACAATAGGTTTCTGACTTACATGATTAATTCATCCAAAAAATTTCCTTGTAAGTCTAAAATCATGTAAGTCCAACAATGCTTAAATCTAATATACATGAATGAGTATATTAGCAAACAGAATGGCCAAATGAAATTTATGAACATATTTTTAGCATTGATAAGAAGGTGATAAGTGATATTTCTGGAAAAAAGTAAATTTCTTAATGAATTTTTTCATTTATATTTCATGGAAATTCTAGATATTTCTTGAACCTACTATATATAATTATAAAAAGATCTAGCAAAAATATAGCACTATATTTTTTAATTATAAAATATTAAAAAATATAGTGCTATATTTTAGTAATAATGATGGAGTAAGCATGAATTACATTATGATAATATAGTAAACATAATACATTATTATATTTAAATAAATATTTTGTATTTGTACCCTGGCAACATTCTTTGGTTATTGTTTTGTAATTTGCTTTACACATAATGTTCACTCAAACATATAACATACAAGATGTCCACATTTCTATAGATCAGGGGTGTCAAACTGGCTGCCCGCGGGCCGCGTGCACCCCTTGATGTGATTTTTTGTGTCATTTTCAGTTTAGTTAAGAGTCCTCAATGCTCTTAACTAAACTGAAAATGAGAACAATATGTTATGAGATAATAGGAAGTAACTGTCAGTTTGTAGCTATGTCATATATTATGATATAAAGTTTGGTTTTAATGGAATGTAATTGCACATGTTACTTTGTTTTGATTGGCCTTGTCAGACATATTCGTACAGATGAAACTAATTTTCAGATCAGAGAGAGAAACTAAATGCTGTCCTGCAAGAACTACATTGTTTTGTGCAAAATTTCTTACCAAAAAAACAGAGCCATAAATGAGAACCTGTATTTTTTTGGATAGATAAATACAATGATCAAGTTCCAAACAATCTGTTTTTGAAGGATGTGTTAAAGATTTACTTACTTAAAAAATTTATTTAAAACTTATTATTAACTTATTTAAAAAAATGTAAGTAGTTATGGTTATTTGAATTTATAAAATTTTAAGGAAAACTTTGT
Source organism: Olivierus martensii (assembly GCA_000484575.1). Taxonomy (NCBI): domain Eukaryota; kingdom Metazoa; phylum Arthropoda; class Arachnida; order Scorpiones; family Buthidae; genus Olivierus; species Olivierus martensii. The sequence goes on from AYEL01046656.1 coordinate 62,001, forward strand.
TATTATACAGAAAATGTGACTTTTAATGCTTAATAGAAAATTAAAGATTGAAAACAAGGAATTTATATTTAATATAAAATATCGATTTTAAAAATATAACTTTTGTAATCGATTATAGTGTAATAAAATAATCTATTTTTAATTCAATCATTAGTATAGAAATCTAATGGATTTCTATAGCACAGCGATACGAATTCTAAAAATTTATTTATTAAATATATATTAGAAGGATGGTCATAAGTTGAGTCATTGTCAAATAATGCCGGCAGGGGATGCCTCAGAGAGGCACGTGTTTTTTGTTTCTAGTTTCATTTTTTTTTTATATATTCTCAAAGGTTCCTTTTCTGCTGATTCGGTAGTATCAATAAAATAAACATATTTGTGGCTTCGGAATTTGAACAATCCTTAGAAAAATTAATTCATTAATATGGTATATTAAAGAAGGCAACTCAATTTTTTCAATAAGTGTTTTCCCGATATGCAATTTAGCTTATACAAATGGATTTCCGATATTATCTAAAGAAACGTTTTCAGTTCCGTTTGAAAAACCATTTTCTTTTACTATTTGCAATTCTGGATTAATATAATCATTAGAATAGAGAATTTTATCGTTTATGCACATCTTTAATAAAAAATTCATATTTCGCAATTTTAGTATCGATGATAAATCTATCTTTGCTATAAGCTTATAAGCAAAAATTTCAATTTCTGCTTTAATCATCAGCACTTTGGAATATCTTATCAACTTTGTTTTTTTTTGTTATCTTTGCAAGCTTCTTATGTAAAATCAAAATAAAAAAAATAGTAAGTTCATTCAGTAAGATAAACTGTTTAATTAAAAAAGTTTTTGGCTTATCTATATAAAAAGATACTCATCAAGTAATATATAGGTTGAGTGGTGACAAAAGGTCATAACTTAGATAAATCATGCTGTAGGTTCCCAGAATATAAAAAGCCATATAAACATAAGTCTGATCCCCTCTATAATTTCAACTTCATGTTCTTGTCATAGAGGGGGACAGAGATAGGGATCTCAGTTTTGAGTTCCTTCTCTACCAAAGGAGCTCTGGTTCTATCCAAACCAAAGTGTGAAATATTTTGCTGAAGGTTGAGTGGTATTGGAGTAGCAAAATATACAGCAATACCAGGTAGCTACAGCAAATCAATTGCTGTAGCTTCATCATTAATTGCTGTATTGCTGTAAATATACAGCAATATAGCAATTGAATATAAGAAGGCTTCATCTGGTGCCTTTAAGATGAAATTTTATGATGAAACCTATTCATATTCAATCTTCCACCTGTAATTGAGGATAATCAGATGGTGACTGTTTTTCTTCCTCCAATATTTTAGATCTGTATGGTTCTTGAAAACAAATCTTTGAATGGTAACTCTTTGAGTGATCTATCTTTCTAGGCTAAAAAGGAAAGTAATAGTACCAAAGGCTTTCAGCTATTGAGGTACATTTCCCAATTAGCTTTCTCTGGACCATTTGCTGGTATCTTTGATGCCAGTAAAATGATTACTTCTGTAGATTCTATTCTCTGGTTTGAAGATAATAGATATACAAATAGTACTCTACTTTCATTCAAAATTATCTCTATTGAGATGGATCTGGGATCCTTTAAGGTACTCTTGATTCTAATACTGAGCCTGTACAACTAATATCTTCAGTGACTGTTCCTATAAAGCAGGGGTTCCCAAAGTTTTGCCTAGGTGGGTCAAATTGTAAATTTCAAAATATTTGGCGGGCCAAAAAAAAGTGTTATGGAAAAATATGTTCAAATCAATAAAAAGTTAGACACAAGGGAAAATTTCATAATTGTTCTTTATTATGACAATAATTGCTTTTTATTACAAACTGTTTAAAATAATTAACACCACTTGTAAAAGCTCATTAATTTTGATCTCAATTTGGACTTATTATACTCATGATTGAGAAAGTTTGTTTGCATATATAAGTGCTTCCAAATAATGAAAACATATTTGGAACCACTTATACATGTATATTTTTAACTGAACAATTTTTAATTATAATACGAAAATTTGGTATGTAAAAATGTAAATTATCTCTATGAATTCAAGATCGCAGATGATCTGTGGCTGCATTTTGGGAACCCCTGCTATAAAGGAACAGGATCTAGTTGGGTTTGTTGGAATGGTTGGGATTCTAAGGGTACTACTGGGTCTTCCGATACACCACTTATATCAGCTTAGTGTCATGAATCTAAAGTTGGTGGAAATTAATCTCCAGCACTCTAGAACTGCTTCCACTCTTTTGGATCAGGCACTCATGAGGAACTGTTATGATCTTGTTCTTATTCAAGAGCATTGGCATTATAAATGCCAAATATGAGGGCTTAACTATAAGGGAGCAAGTTATTTACTTTTACCTCTGAAAGTGGCCGTTAGACTTTATCTTTCTTTTTTTAGAGAGAGCATAAATGTTTCACCCAGTAAGATTTCTATATCAGAGATCTAACAACTATATAAGTGAAACTTGGAAAAAATTATGCTAGAAAGGAACTTATTGTCTTCCTCTGTATGTTTTCCTTATGATAAGAATGAACTTCTTCCAACAACAATTTTTGTGCATTTATTGAAATTCTGTCAACAGAATCAAGTTGATTTATTGGTTGGTGTTGATGCTAACTCTCATCATATAATTTGGGATAGGTTTAATCTTAATCCTATAAGTGCTAGATATTTCAATTTTTGCCTATAATTGCCTGCCAGTGATTGATTAAAATTAAACTTAATGAATATGAAAAAATTAACATTATCATGTATCACTTAATTTTTGAAATTTATAACATATTTTACTCTCTTTCTAACAGTTTAAGCATTTTTTTGGAATTTTATTTTTTTTACAACTTTTCATTATTTATTATTTTCACTTTTTATTTTTTGGAAGATCCTTGATGGTACCCCTAAGCACATGGCGCTAAAGCTCTATATACAGACATGGTCTATAAATATATATTTATAGACCATGATACAGAGCTTTACATGGCGTGCCCCGGGCAACTGCCCGAGTTGCCAGTACCTTGAGCCGTCCCTACGTACCGGGGTCCGGGATTTCTCTCGACATCCTGAGCATATGAAATACTAAAAGAATTGCCATAATCATCGTGTAATACATACATTAAATAAAAATCCAGCTTTACCAATTACATGATTTCGTTATTTTCTAAAAACAAATTGGTTATTTGAGCCATTCACAAGCCAAATCAATTAACTCCATTTTTTGAACTTTTTAAAATTTTAGAATTAAAACACTTGATTAACTCTCAAATATTTATATTAAAAATAAATTTCCTTAATAGTTAGGCTTAACACCACTAAATGACAAAAATTTTTTGGCCATTGAATAATAAATAATTTATTTCAGAAGCCAGTTTGATTAACTCCATATTCTAATATAAATAGTGGCAACAATACAATTCAAACATTTATAGGTGTCATATTATACCTAAGACATTTTTTGAATTTATCCTTCAAAGTAGAATTATATTTTAACATCTTTTAAAATCACTAAATTGGAAGGATCAATTGAGAGACGTGTAGGAAAGATATGATACCCCTACATGAAAGTTTTTATTCAATAAATTTTTTGGTTTTAGTTTAGATCTTTCTTTAGTCATCTAGGATATGACAATAAGAATTTAGTTAAGTATTTTTTTAATAAATTCAAACATTTAAAAGTGTATTATGCCCAAGATATTTTTTGAATTTACCCTTCAAAGTTTAAAAGATGTATAAATATAATTCTAAATCACTAAATTGGATCAATTGAGAGACATATAGGAAAGGTGCGATACCACCTTCATGAAAGTTTTGGCTAATCAGTTTTTATTCAATAAATTTTTTGGTTTTCGTCAAGATCTTTCTTTTGTCATCTAGGATATGACATTAACAATTTAGTTATATAATTTTTTAATACAGTGATATATATATTAGATAATAATGGTACGACCTGTATATATATATATTAGATAATAATAGCAAGCTGTTCATGTTGTCATAAAAAATTAAAATAATTGGTTAAAGATTACTGTTATGTGTGGATATTAATAGAATAACACCTTTGTAAGATAAATAATTTATTATATTTAACAAGTAAAAGATGATTAAAGAAACTTACAAAAACCATAAAAAACCATATGGAGACTATTGCAATCATAACTCGATGACTGTGACTAAAAGTTGTTTCCCACTAGCATGGAACTGTGATGGTAAAATCCATCAAGATGATAACATCCACCAATGAAATCCATGCATTTTGTGACGTTGAATTATTGGCAACCTTGACAATCAAGATTGCTGGATTCTCTGTCATTAAATCTCATCTCTTTAATCAAAATTGCAAAGAAACGTTGTTCATATTTCTTCTTATAAATATTTCCGATCCAACGTTTTCCTTTCCTCGAATTTGTTTCAGTTTCCTCATTTACTGAAGCTGTTAGCATCATTTTGTAAATAATAAGTGCCTTTTGTTACTTAGCATTCATTTTGTTTTACATGAAATGAATCGTGGGAACAGCAGTAAGAATCTTGGGGAAAGCAAAGCTTACTGCAACTGTGGAAATCCGCAAGCGGAAGATAGTGGGAACCAACCTCATTTCTGCGTTGGGCCTTGTTCTCACAATACTCTGACATTGTCTAGCAACCAAACTTTTGTTTAACATTTAAAATAGGCAGCCGGATGGTTTAGTGGTAATGTGTTGGCATGCCACACAAGAGAACCCAGGTTCACGTCCTGGGTGCGGCATCTCCTGAAAAGTTTTTTCAGGGTGCTGGGTCCGGCGGGGATCCCCATCCTTCACCATCCGGCACCCTTCCACGGGTGTTGTTGCAGCTCATGGTTGGAACTGGCCCCATTCGTAGTAATCTCAGTGATTGGAAAAATAATACAAAAAAAAAAAAACATTTCAAATATATACTGCATTAACTTATTTTTAAAATATGTTGAAGATTGAGTTTGATGGTATTATTATTATTATTTATTTTCACTTGCCAAATCGATTAACTCCATCAGTCACACAAAAATTGTAATAAAAATAACGATTACTCCAAGGATATACTATCTTATGGATTTTATATGTCATTAGATAAAAGATATACCTGTAATAATACGTTCTACAATGTTTATTTGAATTTATATTTTGAAGGGAATTTTAAAAAAATATTATTTTATCATTTTTCTCTACTTTTTGTTTTGTGGAGTTAGATCGGAAGTTTTATCATTTTTCTCTACTTTTTGTTTTGTGGAGTTAATCGATTTGCAAGTGAGCAGCTCATATAATCCCTGGTAAAAAAAATTGCATATGATGATATAGCTTAATAATTTTAATGTTCAAACATTTTTGATATAATAATAGAATATACCATCAATTTTATTTAATAAATGTTTTATTTATCTGCCATTACACTATTAAAAATTTTGTGAGAGATCAATTGAAAATTAACAAAGAACAAACATTTAAAAAAAGCCTCACCTTAGAAAAAAATATTGCATAGTAAAAATAACAGAGAAAAAGTTTTGCATATTTGTTCAAAGTGCTGTTAACAGCCAATTTAGTATTTAGTAACACCATTTTTGTCTTTGATGACAGCTTGGATTCATGCTGGCATACTTTCTGCCAGTTTTTGCAGTATTCAGTGTTAATTTCTTCCCAGCATGAAACAACTGCAGTCTTCAGCTTGTTATTAATTGTTGGTTTCTGCACAAGTTTCTTTAATGTTCACCAGTAATTTTCAATAGGATTTAAATCTGAACTGTTTGTAGGCCACAGTATTGTCTGAATATTACTGTCAGACAAGAATTGTGCAATGTTCCTGTCTGACAGCAATATTCAGACAAAAACATTGCACAATTCATTATCATTCTGGAAAATGTAGTCTGAATCCCCAAATTGTTTTTCAATAGTGAGAATGAAAAAAGCTTCCAGAATTTTTTTGTATCCTTCTAAGTTCAGTGTTCCTCTTACGATACACATTTTCACTTCCTTATTTGATAGATATCTGCAGATCATAAAGTTGTCAGGAAATTTTTGGCTACTAAACACACAGTCTGGGTGGAATTTTTCTTGTGACCTTCTCCAGACAAACATATCAGCATCATCACTATTGCTAACATTGGTTCACATCTCATCTAAAAAAATAACAGTATTCCATTTTTCTACAGATCAGTGTTGATATGTTTTGACTCACTAGAGATATTTTATTTTTATCAGGTAAGGCTTTGTTTTTGTATTGCAAAATTGAAAACCCATGTCCTTTAGTCTGTTCTACTGAGTTTTGTTGGAAACATCAGTCCCTGATTTCTTCCACTTTATGTTGATGATTCTTGAGGTTTTTTCCTCATTTTCATGGCCAATCTTTTCAAAAGTTGTTCTTGAGTTTTGCTTGTCTTGTGTGGATGTCCACTTCTTGGCTTATTTGCAACCTCACTTGATGTTTGGAAGATTTTCCATGTCCTGCTTAATGTTCCCTGATTGCATCCCACTATTGTTGTGACTTCATGTTGCATTTTTCTCCCTCTCAACAGCCGGATCATCAATTCTCTCTTCTCAATTGTCAGCTCCTTGTTTAATGCATTCTGCCTAATCAGATGCTTTCTCATTTACTATCTTCAATTTATAGCTGAACCCAGGTGTCAACATGCAAATTGGAATGAGTGATGTTTTGATTCAATTGTAAATATCTTTTCATTATGCAAAACTTTTTCTCGTCATTATGCAATAATTTTTTTAAGGTGAGATTTTCTTTAAATTTTTGTTCTTTGTTAATTTTCAATTGACCTCTCACAAAATTTTTATACAAGTAGTGTAATAGCAAACAAAATAAAATATTTATTAAGCAAAGTTGATTGTGTATTCTGTTACTACATCAAAAATGTTTCAACATCAAAATTGTTAAGCTGTATCACCATATACAATACTTTTTGTCAGGGGTTGTATGAAATTGTGGAAAAAAAATTTTTTAATGTGAAATTTTTGCCGTCCAATGAATTGTCTGATATTTTTAGATAGTTATATCTTTTCTGAACAAATACAAGCCATGAATGAAGTAATTCAGGCAAAATTTTCAGAAATTATTTATAAAAGAACCAAGAATGTTGTATAACTTTTGTTGAATGAAGTTACATATCATATAATTATTAAAAATATTATGTAAATTCAATGAAATATTTTCATTTTTATTAATATTTCCTATTTATTAACTTGCTCTTAAATCATTTATACAATTTTTAGCAGTACTTTTTATAAATTTTTTAATTTATCAAAAAATCCTAACATACAAAAATAATCTCATTTCATATAAACAGCAATAATATTCTTTACATTGCTGTAATTGAACTACAGATGGTTTACTGTAGCAACCCACCCAATACCACATGCCATGGGATAAAGTAGACTTGGCTGCAATTTCATAGGAAACAAGTGGCTGTTGTAAAAGCAACAAAAGTGCTACACCCATTTAAAATGGCCACAGGGTGTGTATGTTTCATTTTTCATAATTTTTTCCTAAATTTTAATGAAAATACAGGTATTCCTCCTATAACACAATAGATAGGTTCCTGAAAAACACCGTGTTGTGTGAAACATTGTTTTATGAGACCCAGAGCCAATACAAAAAGGAGCATTATGTTCCAAAACCAATTAAAAATAAATAACTTTCTTTAATTCGACATAAGAAACTTAATGTTTATTAAGAATCATAATAACACGAAACATAAAGAAAGAAAAAATATATATGTAAGTCCTTAAAATAACAATATATGTAAAACAAAAGGAAAGAAAAAAGTATACAGCTTATATAACATCCATATGATAATTATATCTTCCTTACCACTGTTTCATTAAAATAAGAACACTTTTTTTCTTTAACAATATCAACTTCACTTTCTGAACTTATATATGCATTTAAAGTTGGTGTATCTTCTGCTCTCTTTACAAAATTTGTAATATAATTTGCTACATTCTGCTATAAATCAAAAAATTTATGAATAAAAAAGTTATTTTACTATTTCACATTCCTCTATTGAAGAATAAAAACTTACTTTTTATTCAAGAACTGAAAGTTTGGAACACAAAATACTCAATGGTTGCCAATTAACTCAATTTCAAATCAAAATCGAAAATAGATTGCATGGCAAACTAGTGAAATTGCATTTAAGACTAATTTTAACAATGTATTTCTCAATGATTGCATTTTGTGTGTGTATTGTGTGTCCCAAGTATGGATTTACAAAAATTAATGAAAATGTTTTGTGTTGTAGAAGAGTTAATATAATTTTCTAAATGTGTTAAGTAAGAACCATGTTGTAGAAGTACTGTGTTATATAAAGGTTTCTGCAATTTTCAAATCATGTTGGAGCGAAATTGTGTTGTAAAAAGCTGTGTTATAGGAAGGATATTTGTATAACAAAAAATGAATGATTAAGATTTATTTTTGTTTATTTTAACAGAATTAATCAATATTTCTCTATTTTCTACAATATTTTTTCAATTTTAACATTTTATAGCTCGTATGAAAAATTTGATTTTTACTTAAAATTTCAAAAGTATTATTTATCTCATTCACAAACCAGAATAACTCTGATATATTAGACTACAAAATTGACAGAATGGGATAAAAAAAAATTGGAATTCTATTGATCAGTTCCATTCAAAATGATGCTTGCAAAAAGATAATTTAAAAAAATCTTTTGGCAAATGAAAAATTTAGGAACCATCATCAAAGATGGACATTTTCATGTAATCAACAGGAAAAAAATTGATTTGCAATAGCAGAATTAAAAAAATCAGGATTAAAGTTTTTAACCCCTTTTTTATAATTTTTTTTATCATTTTGTTTTGACATCTTTATACATCAATGGCATACAGGCATAATTAGGTTATGACATCTATAAACAGCAAATATTTGCACTTGAAAAAAAACTCCAAAAAAATGCTTAAATTGTTAGAAAGAGAACAAAAAATGCAATAAATACTGAAAACTTCAAATGATTTCAACAAAAATTAGCTGAGATTTCACAATTTTAACTTTTTTATTTTTTTGCATATTAATTAGGTTTAATTTCAAAAAATTGCCAGCAAAGTTACATAATAACAAACATAAAACAGGCTTATGGCCTACCTGCGGTGTGTGGAGTAAGTAAGGCTGGATAATGAAATGTTGAGGCAAGGTTAGGTTAGGTTAGGTAGAATAGGGAGGGGCCTATTTCAGCCCAGGCACCGCGACCAACATTGGTCTATTGTGCACCCCCAATCAAATCATCCCCAGAAGAAGGCTCCGTCTTTAAAACAAATGACAGTACTTTCCTCAATGGGACAATAGCAAGATCCTCCGAAAAAACGACAGTATATTCTTTAATGGGATAGAAGCAAGATCCTCGGGAACAGGAAAATACATCCCCAAGCAGTATATTCTTCAATGGGACGGAAGCAGAAATCCTCGGGAACGAAAAATACATCCCCAAAAGATCACACCTAAGCCACGAAAGGGCCACACAAAAAGATCACGCCTAAGCCAAGAAAAAGCCACACATTCACACAAGATGTTAAGATCACGCCTAAGCCACGAAAGGGCCACACATTCACATAAAATGTGAATACTGACATCTTTTACACACAGGGCTATTAACAAGCCCAATCAATTAAAGATGTCTTTTAAGATGACAGTGCCCTGTAAGAAGCCCTGTAACAATCCTAACTTCATAGTTATTCAGAGAAAGCAACTCTTTTGGTTGGCTGAGCACAGCAACCCAAAATGAGAGCCTTCGCCTGCCTAGTGCCCTGTAAGAAGCCCTGTTACAATCCTAACTTCATTTTTGTTCAGTCCCTGTTACAATCCTAACTTCATTTTTGTTCAGAGAAAGCAACTCTTTGCCTTGTAACAATCCTAACTTCATAGTTATTCAGAGAAAGCAACTCTTTTGGTTCGCTGGCGACAGTAACCCAAAATGAGAGCCTTCGCCTGCCTATGACCAGAGGTAGACCTCCAGAAAGCATGATGCTGAGCCGCCAACCAGTCCCTGATAACCGCCCAAAAGCATCCGAACCAATGCCCAGGACAGGCTCAGGTCAAAAAAAGAGGCGAGAAGCCCCTTCCCTGGTAAGCTTATCAGCAACCTCATTACCTCCAATCCCCTTGTGTCCTGGCACCAAAACCAGTTGTACCCTGTTCTTGGTGGCCAATTTCCCAATGAGAAGACGGCATTCCCAGACTAGTTTCAAAACAAATTTGGAATTATCAAGTGCTTTAAGAGCAGCCTGACTGTCGGATAGGATAAAAATATGTTTGCCAGCATAATCCCTATCAAGATTAATACTAACACATGCAGAAATAGCAAAAATTTCTGCTTGAAAGACAGTGGCAAACTGCCCAAGGGAAAAGGAATAAAACATCCAAGTCCCTTCGCAGTAAACCCTCGCCCCAACGCCAGTAGTGGTTTTAGAACTGTCCGTAAACCAGACCAAACCACTCTTGATACTGTGCCCAAATCCCCCTCCCCAGCATTCCAAGCTGGGAAAAACAACGGTGAAAGGCTGGAAGAAATTAAATTTAGGCACCATGTAATCCTTAATCATCCCAAGAATGTTACAGTATATCCTGTCCCATTCAAAAGCCAGATGCCACTTATGGGTCAAAGAAATCTTTCTCCCAGAAGAATGAAGCCTATAATAGCCCTCACGTGCACTTGCCTCAACAAACAAATTCAGAGGAGGAATGCACAAGAGGACCTCGAGAGCGGCAGTAGGAGCAGTCTTCATAGCCCCAGTAATGCCCAAACAAGAGCAGCAGTAGGAGCAGTCTTCATAGCCCCAGTAATGCCCAAACAGGCCTTTGAATCTTCCAAAGTTCGGCCTGACAAGTCTTAAGTAAGACCCTAAGCCACCACACTATATGCCAAACAGGCCAGCCTTTGAATCTTTCCAAGTTCGGCCTGACAAGTCTCCTTTGAATCTTCCAAAGTTCGGCCTGACAAGTCTTAAGTAAGACCCTAAGCCACCACACTATAACCTGACAAGTCTTAAGTAAGACCCTATGCCACCATACAATGGCAGTATATGTAAGAATTGGTCTCACAACCATGGTGTAAATCCAAAACAATAGCCCTGGCCTAAGACCCCAAGTCTTACCTAAAATACCCCTGCAACAGTAATTATAACAGTTACAAATATTATAAAAATATTTCCACATTCTTTACAATATGGAGCAATAACTAATAAATATTCAACAGCTCATTAAGTGAAAAAACAACATAAAATTTGAATTTAATACTGTAGAACTTTCGGCTTAATTAAGTTATCATCAGCGGTTGGATTTTTTACAAACAAGAATAAATCATTAGAATGTTTATTAGTTATATTTAAAAAGAAAAGTGAAAAGTTAACTAGTCTTATTATAAACATGGAGCAATAATTTAAAATTTTTGAATATTCTATGGACTGAAACAGATTGAGAAAATACTGTTCTAATAAGTGTATCAGAAAAATTTTGAAAAGTTAAACTAATTATTAAATCAATTAAAAGTTAATTAAATTTAATTTATAGAAACTTAATAAAATTAAATATATTTAATAATATAAAAAATGTCATACCTCTCAATAAGGCTCTATTATCAGATCGAGTTCCCCGACTTATTGCTCTAGGTCTTCCATTTCCTCGATTATCACTTTGAGGACATTCTCGAGCAAAATGTCCAGTTTTGTGGCATTTGAAACATTCATTCGAACTCATAATTTCTATAGGAAAAACAGCAAAAAAATAATTTTATATCAGTCATTTATCATTTATTATTTTTATAAAAATTAAATAACATTTCATTTTTAATATTAAAGAATGATGTTTTATCTAGAGAATATAACTAAATAAAAACAGAATAAAAAAATTAAGCTTTGGTTTTGTTTTTTCAAACAAAAAATTTTTCAGAAAATTTATTTTTAATATAATAATGGTATTTTAAATTCTTATTAAACTGAGATTTTTATTAAAAATTTATTATTACTAAAGATAATACAGCACTAATTAAGCAGTCCTAAAACACACAAAACATTTTATTTATAAGAAACGTTTTCAGCAAACTAATGCCATCATTAGCTCTTACAGTATTAAAAAGAACAACAAATTATGGTTAAGCATAAATGTTCTATTCTAGAACAAAGAAAATATTTTTAAATTAAACATGCGTCAGGATTTAAAAATATTTTTAACTATTCACAAAAATAATTTAAATAAAAACTTTAAACAGATAATAAAATATTTTATAATTACAATTAGAAACCTCGGCTGACGTAAAAATTAAGCCTAAATACGTAAACAATTAAATAATAAAAATATTTAACCAAACAGTAAAAAATTCTGGAATTTAATTCAATTAGTTAACATTGTTATTATACATGAGACCCCTTAAAGCGTGCTTCCATTAAAAATTCCATTAAAGTGTCCATTTGGTTATCATTTATAACTCTGCCTTATGTGCTTCCTTTAAAAATTTGCAAATCTTTTGCAACCCTTAACTCTTTTACATCGAAAATTTGTTTAATTACTTTACTATTTATAATTAAACAAATTTTCGATACAGCGCACCGTTTACCGCAAAAAGGCCTAACACCTGTAATCTCGTCACTGGTCCCGTGCACTTCACAACTGTATACAGGCTAGTTCTATGGATATAGAGATGGCTATAAGGGATTCAAAATCATACACTTTTAATATTTCATCAGGGAATAGATCTATGCTATTTAAATCTTCAAACAGAATGAACAGTCATCAAATAATAATTTTATTTTATATATTGTATATATTTTAATTAATTTGGAGTAGCAATGAATAATTTTTTTAGCTGCATTAGTTCATTACATTCATTTATAAAAAAGTAATCATGAAATGATAAAATTATATAAACTTGAATTATTATATTGTAGAAAAAATGCTTAAACTCCTAAGTAGATGGACTGGAAAAATGAATAATTTATTTAAAAATTAATTCTAATATTTTTATAATTCATAATTCAATTCCTCAACAAGTGGATTAAAAAAGCCTGAGCCAGCCAAAATGCATCTTCTTCAGAGAAGTTAAGCTAAAAATATTAAATAAAACCTATTTCTTCCATTTTGTGGTCTCATCAACTTTTTTTCAACTATTCTTGTTGAATGTTATAATTTTCCACTCCATCTACCTAGGAGTTTAAAACATTTTCCATACAAATCTCTAACCTCAGTTCCTCCTATATATTATACAGGGTGTTCCATTTGAACATCCCTAATTTTGAAAGTCAATAGAAAGAAAACTGAGGTAGCCACATCAAGTCGCTTTTAATTAAACTGATATCTCATCAAGTTTTGTACAAAAAAATCAATAGACTTCCATGTGCGCTCCTCCAGTCATCCGAAGAAAGTCCAACTGATATTCGATTTCAGCCCATGTTCGCTGAAGCATGCCTGATGTGACAGTGTCAATGATTGACTGGATTCTCCCCCGTAACTCCATAATGTTTCTGACCTTAGTGGCTCTGTCTTTCACATAACCCCAAAAAAAGAAATCAAAGGGAGTAATGTCGGGTGAGCGGGGTGGCCATAGGATGGGTCCATCACGCCCATCCAACGACCTGGGAAAACATCATTCAGGAAAGCCCAAACATCCAGGCTCCAGTGTGGTGGTGCCCCGTCTTGCTGAAAGATGATGTTGGGTTGTAGATGCTGGATCTGTGGGTATGTGAATTGCTGTAATATGTCGAGGTACATTGTTCCTGTTACAGTTGCCTCAGAGAAGAAAAATGGTCCGATTATCATGTCCTTTAGCAGTCCGCACCACACGTTCACTTTTGGACTATCACGAGCTTGCTCTTGGACACTGTGCAGATTTTCTGAACCCCAAATACGGATGTTATGGTGATTGACACTTCCTGACACATGAAATGTCACCTCGTCACTACACATGACAAGTGCCAAGAAATCAGGGTTTTCATTAATCCTCTCAAGAATGTCCACTGCAAAATCACGTCGTCTTGGCCTGTCGTCTGGCTGAAGTTCCTGCAGAATTTGCACCTTATAAGCATACAGGTGGAGCCTGCTATGGAAGACCCGGTGGACAGTCATAGTAGGCATCTGTAATTCCCGTGAAGCACGTTGGATGGACTTGCGAGGGCTTCGTTGGAAAGCAAGTCACACTTCCTCCACTTGTTCATCACTCACACGTCTGTGGCCTCCTCCATGCCCTTTGAGAACGCTCCCAGTCTCCAGGAACTTGTTATGCCACACATTGATGGATTTGGCATTGGGCACTGGCTTTCCGTACACGTGCCGAAATTCACGCTGCACAGAAATTACAGATTTTTTCTCACAGAACCAAGCCACAACACATGCCTTCTCCTGTGGGGATGCCATTTTAACAATATCGACGCAGCGCCACAGCAGGTGGTACACGAGCTTTTCAAAATTACGTAAAAAATTTAGGTTTCAGTGAACATTTTTATATGTATCGGATCTCCATAGGTACATCTCTCTTATTTTTAAATTGCAATTAAAATTAGAGACGTTCAAATGGAATACCCTGTATTATATTGAAATTATTGATATACATAAAAAAGAATATGCACAATATAGCATACTTGTTTACAGTGCTCGAAATAATTTCAAAAATCCAGTGGCCAGAAAAAAATTTCTGATCGCCAACCCCCCCTCTTCAAAAGAAGAAAAACACTTGCATAACTTCACCAGCAAATACGTTTTTCACAACACAATTGGGAAGTACCACGTGGTATGTGAGTTGTGCTTTTCATAACGATCATGTCGAAAGTATCATGTCACATATACATTCAAACATTAATTTCAGGCAGCGAAATAAATACCCGTCATTTCATAAACAGCTACTAGATCATTCACTAAAATATTTCAGAAGTTCCAAAATTCTCCATAACCACACGTAATCAGCATGAAACAACGCGAACAGCAAACGATATTCTTTTTTCTTCTTCCTTTATCTTTCCGGAAATTTTTGAAATCAATTGAAGCACAAACATAGGAGATTAAAAACTAATTTATTTAGAAAACGTTTTCGGCTATTTGATAACTTTCCGAAAATTACAAGGTGCATTTTGATTGTTAACAAGTGACAATCAAAATGCACCTTGCAAATCTCACAGTATTAAAAATCCCAGTGGAATTCCGATCATCCCTTTAACTTACCCCCAAATTAAAGGTTCCTGAGTTCATTGGTAAAGGTCCAATAAGGAACAAAAGCCCCGTTCTCAAGTTATGAGGCTCCAAATTTGGGACCCAAAATCACGTTTCTTTACGATTTTCTGCAAAACTTTTATAGATAATCGAATATTTTAAACAGTATCTTATCATTCCAAATCAAATGCAATCAATTTAAATTAGCTACGATTTACCTGTACGAAGTTATGTAATTTTTTTTTTGCTTACGACGATATATCTGTTCCGAAGTTTAATAGAATTCTCAAATATTTAAATGTTTTATTGTTTTGTATGTAAGATATCCTATTAATTATATTACATTTGTTCATTTTTCCATACTGAATAATAATAAAGCAAATATAGAACTTGGATCATCATCTTTGTAGGTCAATTGAAAGGGTTAAATACAAACAGTATATATCCTTCGTTAAACTTCAAGTAAAAATGTGTATAGAATGCAATTTGTTAAAAGTAAAATCCAAGTGGATTTTACCTTTCCTAATAAGACATTCTGGATTTAAACTATTTCAGCTTTATTTTAATCAAATAACAGAATACAGTACTCCACAAGTAAAAGCAGTTTTCTTTCAAACAAATCTCAAGTCCACACAACACGTGTTTATTTTTCACATTTCGTTGGTTCACAGGCTTTACGTCATGAATTGTCCTAATTAATGTATTGTATATTTAACATCTATGACCTTTTTTTTTATCTGCATAGAATAGCCCAAAGTTTTCCGATGATATGCTTGAGTTTTAATCAATGATATATATCGATGGTTTAATAAGAAAGTCTGCAAGGCCTCTGCAAGTCTCCTGATGATGTCAGAACTGGTTGAGCTATATCAGGGGTTGGCAACGCAGTGCCCGCTAAGCAATTTTTAAGTGCCCACCGTTCAAATATCTGAAAGTTAAATTTTAGATATTTGAACAACAAACACTCGTAGTTGTAATGAATAATTTTAGTAAAAATTCTTTACAATTGCACACTTTGATTTTATCTTTGCCATTTCAACAATTGTACGAACTGTACAATTAAATTTTTGACAAAAAAATTAAATCTTGGAGACATCTATATAACACTAGATGAATAGTTAAATTTTTGACGAAAAAATTAAATATTGGCGACATCTATATAATACTAGATGAATTAATTTTCGAGTACTAGAGACATCTGATGCCACATATAGTGAACTATTTTCTGTCCTCACTATTCTCGTATACTCCATCCAGCTATTCCATACTGCAGTGCCGCCAAACTCCCGAGTTTTGAAATATGCCCTCTTATTGAAAAAGGTTGCCGATCCCCAAGCTATATGACTGATCAATCGCCAAACGAGGCAACCTTTATTTTCACCCATCAGATATTACCATTTACCTAAAATGAATGGTTTAGCCCTCTCAAAGTAGCTCCCTCTGTCGTGAACTAGAAACACTGCAGAATTTTCTCGTCAGAGCCGGACGAGAAAATTCCGACAGAAAAACTATAGAGAAAAAAAATCAGAAAACTAAAATACAGAAAAAAATCATGAAAATAAATTGTGGGAACCATTAATCAAACATTTGCAAGATTATCTCATCAGACTCTCCAGCTGCAATTTCTTAGTCGCCAATGAGCAGGCAACCATTATTTCAAGCCCTGCTTGTTTATATGTATATGTTACGGGTAAAGTCCAAACTTGGATAATGTCACATTCGAAGTTTGAAAAAATAATTGTACAAGTGCAATTTTTGTTTATTGACTTGTGGCTGTGTATCTGTCTAGACCAGGGGTTCCCAAAGTTTTGCCTAGGTGGGCCAAATTGTAAATTCCAAAATATTTGGCAGCCCAAAAAAAAAAAAATGTTATGGAAAAATACGTTCAAATCAATGAAAAGTTAGACAAAATGGAAAGATTTATACTAATTTTATAACAATCATTTTTTACGACAATAATTACTTTTGATTACAAACTGTTTAAAATAACACATTTCAAAAATAATTAAATAAAAATAACTAAATAATTCCAAATAAAATAATAATAATAATAATAATAAATTCATCAATCTAGAGTGTGTGACTTGTGCAATTGTTGTTTTCTTTTAATAATATCATTGAGTGGTTCTAGGTTGGCTGTATTCTTAACACCACTTGTAAAAGTTCATCAGTTAATTTTGATCTCAATTTGGACTTATTAATACTCATGATTGAGAAAGTTCTTTTTGCATATATAACTGTTTTCAAATAATGAAAACATATTTGGAAGTACTTATATATGTATTTTTTTAAGAGAACAATTTTTAATTATAATATAATTTACATTTTTATAAAAAAATAAATAAATTTTATCTCTATGAATTCAAGATGGCAGATGATCTGACATTGCGGGCTGCATTTGTAGGATTTGAGGGCCACATTTGACCTGCGGGCCGCACTTTGGGAACCCCTGGTCTAGACAATCAAAATTAAGCGAGAGGAGATACATACAGTAGATCCAAGAGTTTAGGCAGGGAGGCAATACATATAGGACGATCGAAAAGTCACCAAGAATTCTGGTTCAAACATTAATGCAGTCTTGATGTTGAGAGCCAGGAGAAAAATCGCACTCAAGGATTTTTCTCAGCCCACACATGGCTGTTGTGGTTAGTCAGGCATTGCTCCCATGTAAAACATGCCTCATCTGTGAACAAAACTGTTCCCTGAAAATCAGCATCTTTGGTAGTCTTTCAATGTAGCGGAAATGAAGCATAATTCGGCCAACACAAATTGATTTAAGTCAAATTTCTAAGTTGCAAAGCTCAAAATCTACGCCCCAGAAAGGGTACATTCTGCAGACAAAAAGTGTGTCTTGTCTCTATCACCTCCTGAAGTTTGGTGGTAGAGTTTTTGATCACCCTTTATTATAATTTTTTATATACAGTAAATTTTACTGTCTTATTATTTTTGCATTTCAGTTCAGAAATCTATTGCAGTGTGTTGTGGCCGTTTGTGCTTAGTTTTACATATAGTCTTCAACATTATCCAGTTCTTATTGATTAATGTTGAGATTATCTGGATAAGGATGAAAATTTGTGAGGAAGTTAACTTGGACCTGTCCTATTTTTATTTTATTATGCACTCTATTATTTATTTATCGTTATTTTCTTATATGCTAACGTATTATATTTTAGTTGAAGAGTTAACTTACTTCCCACGTTCTCCGCCTCCGTCGTTGGCAATCACGTGACACGGGATCGGAACCCGTATCCGGAAGAGCTATCCCGGTTAATAATGTCGTATCTACATAATATTTACCACTGAACTGATATGTGAAAATAAGAATGATCCGTATCAGTAATTTTGTTCGATATATAAATTAATTGTAAAGATAATGACATAAATGAAATACTCTGTAAACTAACAACTTTAAACTTGTTACGTATAAGTATGTAAATGAGCGAGTGCGGCGGTGTTCGTCACTCAAGAGTATAAAAGACGACGCAACCGACAAGTTGTTGAGGTGTTGTTTGGTAACGAGAGGTGTTGCATTGACGTAAGATTGGTTAAGTGACTTTGGAGTTCTTGTAGAGATCGACTATTGTTTGAAGTTTGTATCGGACGTGGAGGTATTAGAAGTTAAGTAGTATTTAAGGTTCTTTTTCGTGGTGAATAATTGATTGTTGAGATATTTGAATTGGATTAAACAAGTTTTGTTTAACACTTGTTTGTTGCTTTATTAGAGTTTCAATAAAGCATTTATTAACACTTTTGTAAGTGTTTGAGTCTAATAAATTTTATATTTTTCATTATCTAACTTGTTTTGAGAAATTCTTTAATTATTAGCGTAAGTTCTAACATCGTTTTTTTTGTCGTTTCAATCTAACACTTATTCGTCACTTCTAGTGATAAGTTCCGGTTTCGTTTGTGCCAGTTTGTTATTTATTGTTAGATTGTGTTTGTAGTTAATTATATTTAAGTTAGAACTTAGAAAAGGCCTGAGCTCAGGCAGAACTCTGGTATTTGCAGAGTCGCTAGCCGTTAGGTTTAGCTGATAAGTAGATAGTATTGCATTCGTTCTAATCCGCGACTTTGCAATTGGCGCCCGAACAGGGACTACCAATTGTGGTAGTATTAAGTTTTGAATTGGTTTAATAAGTTCAGTTGGTGGTTGTATTTTTGTTCATTGGTGGTAATTGTCACTTTTCCAATTTTACTAAACTTAACCACCTCTTTAGTACGATGGCTGATCCTGTACCTACAATTACTGTTTCTCGTGCCACTTGGGATACTATGGTAGCCATGATAGACGAATTGACAGCCAGAATACACAGTCTTGAACAAGACCGAAGCATTAATCCTCAGAGATCCAGACCAGTTATCGGAGCTCAACTACCACCAGCCCAGGAACAACGTATCCCTGACGTATCATCCGCCGGAAGCCGTAGTCCGTCAACTCCGGAACGAAGTTTTACAAGTCCGCTCATCGCCCCGCCTCGACCAGATATCTCTTCCCTCTCCCGACCCATTGTTGTTGTAACTGCTCCACCACCACCCGTACCAAAACATGACGGTAAGACTAGTCTTATTGACTTCTTTGATGATATGGAACAATATTTTATCACCCAGGAAATACCACAAGAAAAATGGGTGGATATTACAGCCGCACAACTCAATGGCAATCCGGCCAAGTGGTGGAAGGTCGAAGGCAGAATCAGGAGAGACGCTAGAGTTTGGTCTACCTTTAAACAGCGCCTAACCGCATTATTTGCTCCCCCGCTAGACGAAATAACCAGGACCAAGCAAGCCGTTAACCGGACTTATGATGGCACCGGAAATGTGGAAGGTTTCCTGTTAGAGACCGTGCGGCTATACCGGAAATGGAAACCCCAAGCTCCAGACGAGGACATAATCCAATGCATGATTTCCCAACTGCCCTTGGATATACAAGAGTACCTCGAAAACCGGTACCTCCCAACTATCGATGAAGCAATCCAAGTCATATCAAGATACATGCTCCGTAGACAACCCGGAGCCCCTCGTCCTCAGCGGCCGACAACCCAAAACTCTCCTGGGGTGAGTCCTATTCAAAGATATACTGCCGAACCACGGGTACCCACACGCAACTCTCCACCACGCAATATACCACGCACGTCAACCCAAAACACGAATAGAATGTCATCTATTCAGTGTTACAACTGCAGGAACTGGGGTCATTATTCGAGGGATTGCCCACAAAGGCGCAACAGACCGGCCACCAATACTAGTTCCAGAAATCAAACGTACCGCCCTAGAGGAAGTCAGCGTCAGGGAAACTAAACGAGAGACCAAGGCAGGAGGCTTGTGTCTCAACAATAGAAAAAACCTCCTTCGTTGGACTATCCATCACAAGTAAGACAAATTTGCCATTTATTTCTATATTTATCGATAATATTATTGTGACTGCTCGAATAGATACTGGCGCAGATAACACCGCCATTAGCGAGAATGTGTGGAGACAAATAAGAAAGAAGAACCCACATATTCGCCTCCACCCAGGTCCGACGGTACGGTTAGCCGTACAAGGAGAAGAGTATAGAACTTTAGGTTGTTTTCTAGCGGAAATAAAGGTAAATAATGTTACAATAAAACAGCCTTGCATGATTGTCCCAGATTTAGCAGTGCCATGTTTGTTGGGACTCGATTTCGTCCAACAACATTGTGTTTCATTAAATTTTGAAAAAGCAGAATTAGAGCTCAAAGTCGAAGATAACCGAAGAGAAATAAATGGTGATGAACTTTTGGCGGACTTACAGACTCCTTTGGAAAGAGACAGGTTAGTCCAATTAAAAGACACTTTATTTCAATTTCCTCTAATCTTTAACGATAAGCCAGGCCTAACCAACATGGTGGAGCACGCAATTGAAACAAAAGATGCCAAACCGGTTTCTAGTAAACCATATCGTTACTCACCGGTGAAGCTAAGTGAAATGAATAGACAAATAGACGAAATGAAGAAGGACGGAATTATAGAACCGTCAAAGTCACCGTGGGCGTCGCCAGTCGTCATGGTGAAGAAGAAAACGGGAGACTGGAGGTTGTGCGTGGACTATAGAAAGTTAAATCAGGTAACTGTAACTGATAAATTTCCGCTTCCAATTATTTCAGAATTAATGAAATCTTTAAGAGATGCAAAGTTCATCTCAACTCTTGATTTATCTGCGGGATACTGGCAAGTTCCCATAAAGGCGGAAGATAGAGAGAAAACTGCGTTCATTACAAATCAAGGACTATACCAATTTCTAGTTATGCCTTTTGGGCTTAAAAATGCCCCCGCCACATTCCAAAGGCTAATGAATGAAGTTCTAAAAGATATAAAAGGCACCTTCTGTGAGGTATATTTAGACGATATCATTATTTACTCTTCTACTTTTACAGAGCATCTGAAACACATCAGCATGGTATTAGAAAGGTTGTCAAGGGCCGGATTGACCGTAAAATTGTCTAAAAGCCATTTCTGCCGACCAGATGTCCATTACCTGGGGTTTAAAATTGATAATCGAGGAATTATGACAGAGCCTGATAAGGTCGAGGCAGTGAGTAAATTTAATATTCCTAAAAACACTAAACAATTAAGCACCTTCTTGGGAATGTGTAGTTGGTATAGCCACTTCATTCCAAACTACGCTACAATCGCTGAACCGCTATACCAACTACGAAGAAAAAGAACCAAGTGGTCCTGGACGGAAGCATGCCAGAAAGCCTTCGACAAACTAAAACAAGCCCTCATCTCCGCTCCTATCCTACAATTACCAAAGGAAGGTGAGAAATATACATTACATACGGACGCAAGTGGTGTCGGCCTAGGAGCAGTATTATGCCAGAAGGGAGTTATCGCCTACGCCAGTAGGACATTGAATAAAGCAGAGCGAAACTATTCAACTACCGAATTAGAGTGTCTGGCTGTTGTATGGGCCGTCGAGAAGTTTCGTAGGTATCTCGACGGTACCGATTTTACTGTTGTAACCGACCATGCGGCACTAAAGTGGTTACAAAGTTCAACAAACCTCACAGGTAGGCTAATGAGATGGGCATTAAGGTTACAAGAATTTAATTTTTCAGTAAAACACACCAAGGGGACAGAGAATCAGTTAGCAGATGCACTCTCCAGATCTCCCAATGCAACTGATAATAATGATAGGGAAGACGACTACTGTTCCCGTATCTGTGCCATCCTTTCTATTTCCGGAAAAGATGAGTTAGTACATATTTAACAAACACCGCTTAACCTCTTCTAATATTTCTTACAACTAAAAGCACTTACTGCGGTTGAGTTATTACTTCCTCTCTAGATACTTTTCACTTAGTGAACACACTTAGTGAAAAGTAAGTGTGCTTTTCACTTAGTGAAAGTGTTCACTAAGTGAAAAGCACACTTTTCACTTAGTGAACACTTAGTACACACAAGAGCAGTGCTTAGAATAACTAAAAATAAGTTATTCCCGGTAATATGGAAAGTCAACCCAGATCATTAATTCGGCTAGGAAGAGTTCATTCAAAAACACTCAGAAAAAATACACGGATGGATAGAACATTCAACTATTGCTTATGAAAAAAAAAATCGCTTTTTTCGAAACAGCTCATATATCAATGATGTAGGAAAAACTGTAATATAAAACCATAATAACAAAAGAAAATTGAAGTATATTTCTAAAACATCGAATTAGTTTCTAAACAATGTAAGATTAACTAAAGTTTTTCTATTATGGTACTACAATTGTTAATAATTTCGTGACGTTTTAATAATATTTTGTAAAAATCTTTATTTTGTTCAACTTTCGATAATTATTTCAGTAGTTAAATTTGAAGAACAGGCTTTTTTATATATATTTCTTTTACGTCCCTTTCCAATCAGGGAGATTACTAAGGGATGGGGCCAGTTCCAATCATGGGCTACACCCACAAGTGGAGGGGGATCAGCACCCCGAAAAAACTTTTCAGGAGATACCAAACCCGGGTCCTCCTGCGTGGCACATGTTAATACTCGGCCATCCGGTTGCCTGAAGAACAGCCTTGATGATGATAGTCGAGCATAAAAATATTTATCATTATCACGACTATTCTTCAAATCTGACTTATAAATGAGTTATAAATTTAACTTATTAATTGTGGCGTTGTATTGATAATTACAATAATATCAATCATAACTATTACTTTATTAATTTAATTTTGTTTCTATGAAAAACTGTTGGATCATCAACTTCACAATATGTTAAGGATTTCTTATAGGACGAATATAAATGCATTGTAACTGGTTTTTAAAATTTTAAATTTTCATTAATTTAAAATTTTAAAAACTAATATTACAAAATTTAAATTTTGTAATATTGGTTTTTAAATTTATTAATTTTAAATTTTTAAAACCATATTACAAAAAACAATGCGTATACAAAAAACTAAATAATGAAAATTTTATTTTTCATTATTTAGTTTCGTCTTTCACAGCGCTGAAACAGCTTTTATTCAACTTAAAATTACATTAATTAATAAAAAAACTATACGTTTGTTTTAGTATAAATCTAAAAAAATATATAAATAAATTACACGCGATAACGTGTATAATAATAATAATTAAGTTACTATTAATTAAGTTCTCAGAATTTTTTATAATTCAGTGAAATTAAAATTTTAATTTGTCATCTTTTTTAAATATATTTTTAAACTTAAAATAATATTTATACGTCATTTTAAATCCTTATAGTGAAATCCTAACGGAGTTTTCCTAATGGAATAAGGTATATCGAAGATGTAGCTAGAGGTTTTAATGCATATACTGTTGATCAATATATATCGCTTTCAATTTAGTCGAAGCTGTCGAATCAAATTCATAAATATATATATATATTTTATGATTTCACTTTTATATTTATGTCAGAATTTCCCTACTGCATGCATGTTTTCATAATTTTAATAATTGAAGATGTTCACTTATATAAATGAAAATTGATGCCATTCAATAAATATTTTTATTTTGAGATTTATAAGAAGAAAAAAAAATTCAAAAATTTATTTTTATGTAAAAAAACTCTAAAATTCTTCTTTTTCTTTTTCGCTCTAATATTTTTGTACATAATACATCCAATTTACGTTTCACCACATACCAATAAATATTCGGCATCGAGAAGTTTCTTAATGTATAGAAATGGTAATAAATTTTATTATTGCTTACAGAAAATTTTTTCTCTCCCTCATCTTCATTTTTATTGTCATATTTTTAATAATTTGTATTTTGTATTGAATTTCGAAAATTTACAATTTTTTTTCCTTCTCCTCCCGTTTTATCGATTTAATCTTCTTTAAAAAATTCTAATTTTAAATTCGATTTTCGAAGCGAATATGACATTCTAGGTAAGAAAAATATTAAAAAAATAAATAAAAATATGAGATATACAGAATTAAGAATTGGTTATTATTGATTTAGATTAATTTAATAATGGTCGCAACGAATCACGAAAGATAAAAACTCTCAGTAACTAAATTTAGGGATATAAAAGGGTTCAAAGGAGGTTGATAACTCTTGATTTTCTTTTTTTTACCGAAGACATCGATTTTTATCTATAAGAAATGAGATTTATTAATACAGAAAGAGAGGAAAATATTGAGGTTACTTTACTCAAACTGTAGTTTTTAGAAACTGTTTTAGAGCAAATGTAATTGAATCAATCAATAAAATGAATTTACGATCGTAAAAATTTTAATGATTGTTCACCCTAGAAAATACAGTATATTTTTTCGTTCCACAGCTTTACTATCGTAAAAATTTTAATGATTGTTCACCCTAGAAAATACAGTATATTTTTTCGTTCCACAGATGGCGACACTAAAACCGAATTACTGGTTGTATACTGTATACAAAAGGTACGCCGATCATCTTCGATAATTTGATAAATAAGTTATAAATTAAATTAATGTCAAGATATGTCAGGAAGCAGTCAGTTTTATTAGTTATATAATTGCATTACTTAATCCAAGAAACGTTAAATTTATTTTAAGTTACTTAACGCACGATAAAATTGTTTATTCTCATTTACTATATAGCCTGTTATAGTTATTGTTAACTGTAAAACTGTTATAGTTATTGTTAACTGTTTTTATTTTACGAATTTTCTATTTAATAAAGTTTCGGTCACTTTACGCGCTTATTAAAAAACTAACGAGCGTAAAAATGACTTCAATATAACCTTTAAAAAAATTATAACTTAAGCAACATGTCCATGATCTTCTTACTTAAAATAAGCATACTTATTATTTTTCTAATGTAGGATAAAGAACAGCAACTATAAAGTTTAATTAATTGTTTTATTGAATGAAAAATTGTTTGCTTTTTTTTACAAAATGTCTTCGAAATTGCTTAATAATCTCTTAAATCACTTATTCAATAAAAAAAGTCGTTAAGTTGAGAAACTTAGAATCGACTTTTAATCATTTTATTCTTTGATAAAGTAGGTTTACTCAAGAGTTTAGTGTTATTTATCTGTTTTATAGAGGAAAATAAAAAATGAAACCATCGCTTTATTTACCAATTTTTCTATATTTTGTAGGCAGGATTTATTCCTTTTCTTCAATATCTAAAATCCAACATTTCTTTTAAACGATATTTCTCTATAAAAAGATGATAGATCTCTTAGAAATATACTTATCATGATGTTTATTTTAAAACTTATGGTTTCATAACTCGAAAAACAACGTGAAAGCAAGAAATTGTTTCGATGGTTTACTTACAGTATATCTCATGATAAATGTTATCTTTAGTTTCAATTATTCTGGTTTAAAAAAAGAAGAAAAAAAAATAACATTAGAGAACTTAAATATTTAAATAAAAATATAGCAAGAAAGTTTATAAATGCTATTAATTTATAAATGCATTGCTCGATGATATCAAAAATAAAACTTACAAATCATGTACTGTATAAAGTATTTTCTGCTAACGGCAAGATAAAAAAATCAAGAACATAAATTATTTTAGATGAAAACAAATTATTTAACTAATTAAAAACAGACGTGCAACATTTCACTAGTTTTTAGTTTCTTAAAGATGATTTCTAAAACATCAGTTCACTAGTTTTTAGTTTCTTAAAGATGATTTCTAGACGATTGCGGTTCACTAGCTTTTAGTTTCTTAAAGATGATTTCTAGATGATTATTATGGAACAGTTCACTAGTTTTTAGTTTCTTAAAGATGATTTCTAGATGATTATTAAAAGTCTGATTCTATTGTTTGTTTGTTATATATTACATAGATCTAATATCTTTTTTTGGCAGTTTCGACACTTCCAGAATGATCATTTTTGTTTCTCCCAAATCCAGAATGTTATATATCTTTCTAAAATAAAATTTCATGAATTTAGCTCTTGTGATCTAGATTATCTTTATCTTCTAATCTTATTTTAAATAATTTTTTTTTGACTATTTAAAAAGCAGAAAAATTCGAATTGCTTACAAACAACACCTCGTCTTTATCGAATGAATTATGCTTTACAAATTGTCAACTGATACTTATACTCTATATTTAGCCGTTTATAAATTAAGTGTCAGTTTTTCTTGTTAATGAGATCAAAAGTCACTTTTTCTAACACCCATTTGATCCGCCGCTCGATATTTATACAGCATAAATTTTTTTCCTGTCGCTCCTTCACAAACCATATCAATAGGAAATTTAAATAAATATTTGAAAGCAAAAATAAAAAAAACACGCTTTATAATCCGATTCATTAGATAAGACATAAATTACGATTATATTCAGACAAACAATCGTCAAACTGCAAATATTTAATAAAGTAAAAAATATCAATATTTATTATACTTTCTAAAACGGAAATTTTCTTGTGAGGCTGCAATAAATAGATAGAGAATATGATATACAATATATCTGCAATGTAAATAAGTCATAAAATTAAGAATAAATTTAGCACTAAGACGTAGGAAGCCTTTTTAAAACTTTAATCCTCGAAGAGTGTTATTAATTGCTCATGTTGGCACTAATGTGAAAGTGAATCGTTAATTATGCCATGACGTTTCTGAAGTGATTCTTTATAATTAAGTATGGGCTTTTGGTAAATTGTTATATACTCTTCTACAGCTTGAATTTGTTTAGAAAATTATTAATTTAATATACCAAATAATCATTTCTTTATATTTCAGTACCACTTTTCAATTCTTAAGCATTTGAGTTTAATCGATCAAATTGTTTTTTATGTTGAAAGAAATAGTTTTAATCTTGAATTAAAGAATATAATTTTCTTTAAAAGTCACGTAAATTTCACACAATGAAGTTGTTTGATAAACTTTATAACCAATCAACCGCTGAAGTAGAAACATAGTATGATAGCAAATTGAAGATATGAAGCGTAATGTCGAAGATAAAAGAATAAAAGTATCAAAAATCCATTAAATTTAATACCCTTTCATAAAATAGTTTTAAACTGTTTAAATAAAAGAAAAAAATAAAGTTTTATTATAATGATCGAAAAAAATCACGTGAAACAAATTTTGTTCAATCATTTTTCGTTTGGAGGTGTCATAATTTAGTTTCTCTAACATATTTTATTTTGATTTTTTCACGATACCTCATTAAACGTTTACCTCGAGCCAAAAGCTAAACCAAGAAAGTCATTTTGGTACTAATTCACACCAAATTATATCTGTGGAAGTAATATAAACCAACCAAAAAAAAAAAGTTTTCTAAAGAAATACTTGTATCGAACAGGAACTTTTATGTGAAATTATCAATTTAATGGAATGCCAGAAGCAATTAACAAATGAAGTGATTTTCTTTTCGAAGTATACCTGGTTTCAAATTTGGACAAGGTCTTGTGGGACTGTAGGCAGTATCAATCGAAATGTCTCTTTGTGACTTCAGTTGCCACTGATGTAATGAAGCCACCTACCACTACTCATACCTTCGGGTCATCTATACCTCGTTTAGTAAATCTCTTTCCGCCAACTATTCTCAGAAACAATAAGTACATCGACAAATAACTGACATAAACACAAAAAAAGAGAAAACCCTATCAAGATTTGGAGTTCATTTCTATTAGAAATTAATTTTTTAACTAGAATTTTAGAACTGCATGTTAACTTTTAACTATCAAACTTTTATAAAAGTTGAGCCATTTTAAAATAATAATTTGATTTTATCACAGGATAAACGTATTCTTATTTATTTATTTTTTTAACAGAAGAAAATATAATTTACGTATGACATCTTTTACGAAAGAAAGTTGAAAAGGAGACAGGTGGTGTTAAATCTGAAAACCAATAGTAACAATTTGCAAGCAGTTTATTGAATAACAGATTTGACAACTTTTATTAGAATGTCAACTCGAAGACACTTCTTTTTTAAAAAAAATAGATAAAGCATTTTACAATAAAATATTTTAAATAAAAGAAGAGTAGAGAAGGGCTACACTAGTCTGAAAGGAAGTTTATTTTATTATGCTTTAGAAACTTAAAAAAATTGATTAAAATAGTAAGTTTTCAATTGTTTATTTTTTTAATTATATTCATTGCATATACAATAAAATGTTGTTAATCTGAATTATGGATGACTCAATATTATCAAAATTTATGCTAATGTGATTGTTTCTATATATTGTTTACATATTTTAATTGCTACAAAATATTGTTTTAAGCATAATTATGCAAAGGAACTGTGTTATTATACAATGCATTTTAAAATTGTTGTGCATTTATTACAGTGAAATTTTTTGTATGGATGAAGTAATAGCCGGATTTATGATTACCAGATTAACGACGCTTTACTGCAATTATACGAGTTTAATGAAATTTTTTAGATTTATTTATTATTAATTTAAATTCATTGTGATGAATAATTAACTATATAAATAATTATTTCAAATTTATTTTCAGATTTATGGTTAAACAATCTGTTGATGTTAATAGGCTGAGATTAAATCAATGTGCCATAAAATAGGTGACTTCTGGTCTTTTTTTAACATATAAATGGTTGGGCACACGTTATTATTTATTGTTTTTATTGTTTATTGTTTATTGCTTTTTTAATATATAATTGGCACACGTTATTATCCTCTAAGCGAATATTATGTTTAGAATAAATTGGCACTTAATAAATTCATTAATCATAATCATAATTATTTATCATTTTTATAGTTATTTATAAGATTAATAAATCATTTCTACGTTTTCAAATATGTCTCTGTAGAGTCTTAAATATAATAGATGACAATGTCTGTAGGGACTACAGTAAATTTTTATATTTTGATCTGTTTTCAGAAAATAAAAAAATATTTGTATAGTATCTAAAAAATAATCGGTTTTAAATAATTAAATCGATATATTTATCTTGACATAACGATTTGAGTTATTCGTAAAAACAAAAAAGCTGTTACCCGGTTGAAATTTTCAATAGCTATCTTTTCAAAAACTAATCTAACTTTAAAGAAACTATAGATCCACCGTTTTCATCCTAAATAACATCCCTAAGGACCAAATGAGCTTGGTTTCGTGCCAAGCTATTGTTTCACTACATGTTTAATGCTTTCCCTTCTTTCTTTATCCTTCTTCTTTGTGACACTAGCAGTGCGGTTCTATTTTTTTAAATAATATCTGAAATAACATTCTTTACCTCAAAATCGTACTTTTCTTCCAAGATTTAGCAAATTTTTTTTTATTTTTTATTTTTATTCACTTGGAAAAAAAAAAAAAAAAATAAGCGTGCCGCGATCTCACAACCTTTAGTTCCACATGCAAACGCCTTAACTACTACGCCACCGGTTTAGCAAATTATATATTTTAAATATAACCAAGTTGGAAGCTGAAAGATAATTTATTAAAATCGCATTAATCAAATTGATAAGTGGATAATTTATAATCATTATTAATCATTTAAATCATTAAAAACTGAAAGTTATTTTATGTTTAAAAAGTCGATTTTAGTTGAAAAAAATTAATTTATGGATAATTTTTAAAGAATAAATCCAAAAATTTATCGATTTTTGTAAATTCTCCGGATAATTAGCAACGTAAAAAAGTTATCTAAAATATTTAAGGTGATTAAAAACTTGGAGAATTTAAAGTTTTCTGGAAGGTTAATTAAATCAGGTTGAAGAAATTTTTCTGGAGCAGAAATAATAACTGATATTAGTACAAAAACGATTATTTCCAGCTCAAATTATCTAGATTTGTTATCGGATATGAAAACGCTATTTGATAAAATCATCTTTGTTGACTATAATCAAGCCACATTTTCCGAATGAGTGGTCATATAGATCGTTCGATAAAACTTCAATATAGTTTTTGACCATTAGTGGTACTTAAGATCTGTCTCGATAAAGTTGCACAATGCTAATCATTCGATTTATCTCAAGTAGAAATTCAGATAGAAAGCTCCTTAAAGTTCTCTTCTTGTAATCCAGCATGACTCAGAAAAACCGACAAAACTTTTTTGAGTATGATATTCAACCATCATCTTAATATTTTCCTTCATTAAAAACAGATATTCGAATCATAAAGAAAATTTATTCAGCATATTTTTATCTTCGGCATATTTCTGATATTTGTGTGGTTCGTACCTTCTTCAAACAACAGTCTTAAATGGCCATTAGAGTTAACTAAACTATCTTCTAGCATAATCACAAAAATCATAAGTTTTTGCATCGGAAAACTGCTGTTCGGAATTTCGTAAATTCTAGCGCGAAAAAATATTTTTTATGAAAATTAATTAACGTTTAAATTTAAACACAATTAATGTCCCTCACAGATAAAATTTCGATATTTGAAGACAGAATATTACAGATTGGAAACAGAATCCCTAAATTTATCAGATATAATCCAACTTAAGCAAAGGTTTTAGTCAAATGTCGTCCTCATAGACTACATTTAATAACTGAGATAGGTGATTTGTAGCAGATTGTATTGTAGTACACGCTTAATAGGATTGCGACAGGTTATTTTAACAAATTGCATAAATTAGTTCCAAAATCACGATAACATATTGAAATTATATTATTGTCCAATTCGCATAGAAATTATAGGTATACAAATTAAAATGATGATCATCGCTACTCGAATTTTAAATTCCGAAATGACAAGTATTGATAACAAAATTGCATATTTTAAGGATTAGCGGAAACTTTTTAAATAAAAAATTATATTTAATTAATATGAATTTTCATTTTCTTAATGTGTTTAGAAAATTAACGCAATATTTAAAAGAGATATATTATTTTTGATTAATTTTTACTAGATATTATTGCCAAATCAAATAAGGACGATCGTGATTATTGAAGTAATCCTGAGAACATTCTGTTTGTCTGATAAAGTTATGACAAGGTAATGACATACAGTAAGATGTATTATATAGATTAGTTTGATGCTAACTACCATCACCATTTTATGCTTCACTCGGTTGATGTTGATGACAGTGAAAGTAGTAGTAAGATTATAATGTTTCCACGGCTAAGTATTATATTCTCTTATTATCTTAAACAATTAAAAAGTGCAATAAAAGATAAACAATCTTGTTTTCGGCGACAAAATAAATATAAAATATTCCTAAAGCCACTTTTATTCGAATTATTTAATATAGAAATACATTTATAAAAAAACTAGCTGTAATACCCGGCGTTGCCGAGTTTTGTTTATAAATCACATATTAAAAATAATTATTGAAAAAAATAATCATTAACATGCAATATATTGTATATATAATCTCCAAAAAAACATTTCCAATGTATGAAAAAAGCTAATTTCTTTCATCCCTCAAAAATATTCATTAATAACATTTTCTGATTGTATTGAAAAATGAAATCCGGGTCTCTTGATCATACAATAAACAATGCTCCAAATTCAGTATCATTTTTCTCTTGTTATTGTTTGTAAGATGAGTTAGTTAATGCAACACGAAACAATGACGAGTGGAAAGGATTATATGATTATTTAGCAACCGGCAATCTACCTCCAGATCCAACATTATCCGCAGAAATAATAGGTAAGTCAAGACATTATACCTTGACTAATGACATTTTATATTACACTAGAAAAACAGATAGATCTGGAGGCTTCAGACCCGTAATACCCAAGGACCTTAGAAATGCAGTATTACGTGAATTACACGATCACCCGACTGCCGGTCATCTGGGTGTCAGAAAAACGTTGAAAAAAGTACAACAAAGGTGTTATTGGCCAGCAATGACGACCGATGTGAAAGAATATGTTTTATCCTGCCACATTTGCCAAACTGTCAAGTACGACCAACAGCGCCCAGCCGGATTGATGCAAAGTGCACCAGTGACAGAACCCGGCGCTCAAGTAGGTGTAGATATTCTGGGTCCATATCCGCGATCCAGGAAAAATAATAATTATATTTTGGTAATGACTGATTACTTTAGTAAATGGGTAGAACTTTTCCCGTTGAGAGACATAAAAGCAGAAACAGTCGTAAAATGTATGGTGAACGAGTATTTTTGTAGATATGGTTTACCAAAGACTTTAGTTTCAGATAACGGGCCACAATTTATCTCCCATTTGATGGCCGAAGTCTGCACCCAGTTGGGGATTAAGCATGTATTCACCACTCCTTATCATCCGCAATCCAACTTAACAGAACGAGTCAATAGAACCTTAGGATGTATGATCTCAGCGTACATTGACAAGAATCACCGAGATTGGGACATACACCTCCAACAATTAGCAATGGCCATCCGATCAACCGTCCAAGACTCCACCCAATATACTCCGGCGAAATTACACCTTGGACGAGAAATTATGCTTCCGTGGGACCGCCTCACCCAGTACCCGAACCCACCGACGTCTGTAGAAGATAAATT